>WBNQ01008471.1:0-16650 GCA_013401375.1 Spizella passerina
GGGTTTTTTTTCTTTAATTTTACAGCAAGACAGTAAAGTATTCTTTTTTGCTATCCTTCCTTCTTTCTTTCTGGTTTTATAGTTTTTATGTAACCATTTTGAACAGCAACAGGTAAAATGATGTCATAACACAAATAATACAAACAAGGATGCAAACTTGCACCTTTGGCCTTTTTCCACTATACTTCCCCTCCAAAAAAAATCAATTTTTTTTCTGCTATAAGTCAGGAAAATACTTGCCAGTGAAGGAATTCACTAATTTTTCTATGAGAGGGGTTTGGACATAAATTTGTTGCATTTAATATTAAGACCACAAGGTTAACAATTCACATATATAGTTCTGGACTGTACATGTTGCATATTAAAATATGCATTATAAAAGTTCCTTACTTTGATAGACTTAGAAAGAGTACTTAAAGAATCAAACAAGATTTTACATAAAACCCTATGCTCTCTTCTGTGGAAAAATCAATTTTCTAAGAAAGTCAACACAACTGCAACATGAAAGAATTATTCCCTTAAGTCTCTTAAGCCACCTTAGAGACTTCTAATGCTCTTCCACAGTTGGAAAGCTTAGCAAAGGGAAGACTACTGGCAAGGACTAAGATGATATTGCAACATCAATGGCTCAGAAATACATTATTAGATATACATTTTCCTTCAGCTTTTTCAAACCTTTGTTTGATACACTTTAGCACAAGATCTTTAGAAGTATCATCTCTCAACTTTTTAACAAGGGTACCACCTGTTTTATACAAAGATCTTTTAAGATCAGAGGGGCATTGGAGAGAAACAATTTGTTGCAAAAAAACATAATGAAACCAAGAAGCTCAAGGGTCATCAAGAGAGATCTTAGAAGAAAACTAAGCAAGGGTAAGTTTAGACCATGATCCCAGCAGTTGCAAAAATAAAAATATAAATATTTTACATTATTTTGTCAGTTTTGTATTTTCCATGTCCAGCTTAAAGCTAATACAATGTGCACTGTCTATGGTGCTCCTGACACTTTATTAAAAAAGGACAATTTCTACTGTTTTAATGCAGTTTTGGGGGAAGATATACTGCTTGGTACCACAAAGGCATCATTCAGAAGTCCTTCTTCACAGTGCAGAAGTGATTTCAAGTGGACTTTATACAGAGAAGGGATTAAAAAAGGATTAATTTCTCTCAGAAAAAAAAAAACAACTGAGGTTCTTAAATCTCTATAATTTTGGATAATTTTTTTCAGTTTCTAAGGATCCCCCAAAACTCTGAACACTAATAAAACATTTAAAGAAAACCTAAATGTTGTTTTAAAAAGTTTACTCTTTATTAAAAATAAACAAACAAAAAACCTCCCACCTCTTATCTATCTCAATTTAGATACTATTTGCTCTTGTGGAGACTTACAACTCAACTTCAAAAAGTAATCTAGGAACCCAAGTCTAAGCTGTATTCAGTGCAACTTGAGTGCTCAGCTTACACTGACATAGCCATGCCACCTTTTGTTCCCACTGAAGAAGAAATCAAAGGTACCAACAAACTGAGAAAAGCTATAAACAGAATTTCAGGCCTATTTATAAGCATGCTTATACACAAACATCATTCACATTATCAAAATATAAACATCTTTCATGTTTTTCCACTTACCCTGTGAATTATGCCTGATGAGTGAATATACTGTAAAAAGAGAAAGTATTTTTTTAGCCAGGGTCCTGAGTTTAAAAGTAGCCTGGGGTAGGAGAGAAAATACTTTTACATGGTGCTAAACTAAACTGAAATTAGAAACATTTTATTTGTGGCACAGAAGATCCCTTTAGCTATGGTTTTAATGTTTATTTTGTGTTCATTAGTCTTTTGTCCTTTCCCTATCTTAATAATGAGAAACCACTAAATCAGTTTGAGTACTGCAACTGATATATGTATATCAGAAAGAAATATGGTATTTTATACATCAGAAATGCTCTCCTGCAATAGGTGTCTCTGCTGTGCCATCATAGTTTAGGTTCATATGCTTCAGCAGCACTGGCTTTTAAGAGATCATTAAGACTGGGATGAAGGCCAGTCAAGGTCTTATCTGAGAATTCTTGCTACATGCTTCAGTATTTCCTCTATGGAAAATGGAAAGGTCAAGTTCAAAGACATTCTATTTACTTGCATATTTTCATCACTCATTCAGTGACCTATTTAAGGGCTCACAAAAGCCAAACCACCAAACTGAACACCCAGGACTAGTTCTTTTGGGATGACACCTGATAAAATACAGATGTTTGACCGCCACTAAATGCTTCCCACTGAGGAACGCAGTTTCTCTCACCACTGAATGATACCCCAGAAGAGACAATTTTCATCACAGGCAATAAAGGGAACTTCTAGTAACTAGTTCAGATACGTGCATCTCGCAAAGATCAAAATGCAGAAAGCTGTTCTGAACTGAGGACGTGGTTTCCAAGAGCAGCCTGGGATGGGCTAATCCCTTCAGGGGTGGGGAACTGATCTGAAACCCCCACAGACCATCCTAGTGATGCTAAAAAACATGAGAACAGTAAAAGTATTTAAAAAAAAGACTTGAGAAAAGATGAATAAGATGCAAATCCTCCAGCTTCACCCAAAGAATTTTCATTTTATTCCAGTCTGAAGAATGGGACAAGTGGCAACAAGGTCACTGGGAACTAGCTGGCAGAGCCAGAGAAGACTAACCAGGAATAGTCAGCATAACATCACAGAAACACACAGAAGAAAGGAGCTTTGCAGGATAATTGCAAATCAGGCACAGCAATGACCATCTTCCCCAGCAGCCCTCAGCATGGGCAGTTAAGCTCACAAACGCAACAGTCCCTCTGCAAAGGGGTCCTCATAATCCAGCTGACGAGAAACACCAAGACAAAGAAAGCAAAGCTACAGAACAAAAAACTTCTTCAGACAGAACCAACATGCCTTTCAGACTTAGATTTCTGAACTTAAACACAACCCATACAACCTAAGCAGCACAAGATCTGCACTTATGGTGCCAAGCTTTTAAAGCAGTGACTGAAAAAATCTCTGACAGTTAGTCCTCTCCTACACCTGACCAGCCACACCAGATGTGGTCTCACAGGTTCTGAAAAGAGAGATGGGGGGAAAAGCCCCCACTTCTTTGACCCTGTGCCTACAACTTTACCAATCCAGCCCGGGCCATGGTAGGGCCCTGCTGCTGCAGGGTCACACTGCTGTGCCAGAGCCCAGGCCTGTCCTGGCAGCTGCAGTAGACCAGTTCCTGCTGCAGATTACTTACAGATTGGGCAAGGTTTAACATCACCCATAGGAAATGCCAAAGCCTCTCACAGGATTTCCTGGGGCTGACACAAGACTTTGAGGGCACACGGCTGCTTCACAGAATGTTTGCTGTAAAACCATCACAGCAAATACAAAACTACAAAATGTTTTATCTGTCATGGATATGCATGAAGTGAATTGGGACAGGAGGAGGAGGAAGTTTGTCAATTGTACATTGAGACCACATGCACTTTAAAAAATAAAACAACAAACCCAAGCCAGAAATGTACCTGTAAACAGCTAAACTCCCAATAAGTTAAGAAAGTTATGTCCTTTGTTATCACTATCTTGATCAAGTATATCACAATATCTACTTGCATTCTAAATTACTGCAATATCTTCTAACTGAAGCCTCTTGATTTTCCAGAACAGATGCTTAAAATATTCTATAGTTGGTTAGTGCTGCTAAGACTGTACACAGTAAGGAAATAGCTGGCAGACCCAGTCATTTGGCACCTGAGAATGTGGAATGTAGAACCAGGAATTAAAAGGTCTGCACCCTTCACAATTTCAGTTAAAGAAAATCTCACCTGTTTGGGAGGAGGGAAGAGTATGATTTTGCTGTCATTCTCACCCCACTGAAGGTTTTATGAATGTCCACAGCACCAAAATCAAGTTAACACTTTGGGGAAAGCTCCTATGTTTTCTGAAAGCTCCTCTTAACATAACACTACTGAGATTACCTGAATTAGCAGTTATTCCTGATTGCAACACACACATCAGCCTTTCTGTAAGCTGAAATACTGGTACTGTGCTGCAATGTTTCTTTAACAATAGCAGTATTTTTTTTAATGCATTTCATAACCTCCTGGCAGGTAGCAACACTGGAACTGTGCCAGTCTTCATTCAGAAGGTTTTCTATTTCGGTTCAACAGCCTTCTGAAATGGGATCCTGTTCTTACTGGTTCTCCTCATTAAATTATCCATCTATTGACAGATTTTTCATTCTTAATGATTCAGAACAGAGTAGGCACATCCTTCACAATGCTTCTACCACTTCACCTGAACCATATTTTATTCAAGAACCCAGTTAACACAAGTGAAGTGCCTTGCAGCACAGGAGCTCTGTGCATTATCCTAAAGACAATTTTGATAGCATGCATAAATCCTGGAATGCAAGCTTCAGATCATGCTAGGAAGTCATCCAACAATCATCTAAATTTTAAGCATTCTTTTCTTTCTATGTAATGTCTACACAAAATAAAAAGCTAATCAAAAGGGAATTAGCAAAGATTCAGGAGAATGTGTTCTAGGAAACATGCAAAATGAAAATGAAAAGCACTTTGGCAGGGAAGTAAAAACTGAAGAGGAAATGAGTCAGAGGGGGAAGGGAAAGCAGAGAAGCAGAAAAATCCAGCATAAATGTGAACAAAAGGCAGTAAATGCAAATGAGAAAAGGAGAGAACATCTTACCATAAATATGGCAAGAGAAGCTTGAGCAGGTGTTTGTATGGCCCAAGAGCTGTCTGTCCCTTCCCAAGCACTATGAATAAAGAGAGAGGACTGACAGCCGCCTCCCCCAGACCTCTAGGAACAGGAGCCCAGCTGGCATTCCTGCAGAACAGGGACCCAAGACTGAAAGCTGCACTCTCTTTCCACCTACATATACAGACATTTATGTTTAGCTTGCCTTCTGCACTCTTTGACCATACACAGCTTTTCCGTCAAACAATAGCAAAAGAGAAATTATGGAAGCCCTTCCAAGATGCAAGCTCACATGTAAGTAAAATTTAATACCAGACTAAGGTCCAACTAGGCAACAGGCAAAGGAGAGGTATGCCATTGCTTTTAAATGGTGTCACATCACATTGAATTACAAGGCTCACCAAAGAAAGGAAATTAATTATTTCATTCTATGTAGAAAAAAGACAGTAAAATGATAAGAACTGACAAAAAAGAACTGTACAGACTTGCAAAGCAAAGGCTGAAGATAAAAATCTTCATGAACTCAATCTTGACCTCAATTTATACAGGTTGTTTAAAATCAAGGCTGTTGAGCCCTTTGTATACAACCAATCCAGAACCAGCCTACAGATAGAATGTAGAAATGAAGCCTGCAAGGAAACAACTGGGGGGCTTAGCAAAGATCTCCCTTATCCCTCCACAGTACATCAGTCACACAGTTCTCCCTTACACACATTAAACTGTCACATGTAAACAGGTTGTTACAGTAATACATGCAATGTGACAAAAATGATGAACAGCCTTCTTGCCTTTGACCAGATATAAATACAGATACCATAAAGTTCTTATATACTTTACAAAGGACAAATGCATATTGCACATTACATCTTTAACACCAAAAAACCCCCTCAGAACAGACTCCATCAAAGTAAAAAGGTGAAAAACAAATCCATCATACAAAGGAGAGACTAAGCTTGAGAAGCTGAATGAGTTTTACCACAAAGATCTACAGTGGCATTCTCCCCCTTCCCAGGTGTTGCAAGCGTTTTTCCCTTATAATGCCTCTACTGAGTGCTAGCTAAGTGTATGTATGTTTGTTTCCCAGGCCCAGCCAAAAAAGCAATCCAAGTAAACACAGATGGGCTGTCTTTAACCCAGATACAGTAGACTTTCAAAAATACAAGACTTTCATTAAAAACTTGGCTAAGCTTTTCTTAAACAGCTAATTTACTGATATCTGTAAAAGAATAAACAAATTACTGACTCATTTTCTTTCTTGTCTGCATGTTAGCAACACTGCTTTCAGCTTAACATATTTCCTACCACAGACAGGGCTACAAGAATGTGCCTCAACACTAGGCCATTCCTATTTCTTAAAAATATGTTCAGCTAGGTGTGTACTTCTGGCTCAAATAGGTCAATGAGAATCCAACATTTAATGGAACAGATACAGCAAAGACTGTTCTCCAGAGTTTGCTGTGTAATAAGAAATGACAAAACAGTCTAGTCGCTAAATAATATTTTATTTCCTGCTGGTAATTTTGAGGTAAGTACAGTTTTAAAAACATGGGGTAAGAAACTATTCAGTTAAACCACTTCTTACAGAAGACCTATCACAGTTACTATCTCAGCATCCCTGCTGGTAGCTGTTGCCACTTGACTGCTTTTATTTTTATGTTCCTCCCACAGGAGACAGTCCTTCATGAACTCTTTCAGCATGTGTTCTTCACACGGGATGCAGTCCTTCAGGAGTGGACTGCTCCAGTGTGGGTCCCCCAAGGGCCACAGGTCTCACCACAAAACCTGCCAGGGGCCTGCTCCAGCACTGGCTCTTCATTTAGGCCACATCCCTGGGCCTCAGCATGGGGAGCCATGGCTGCTGTCTGGATATCTGCTCTGTCGTGGTCCTCTATGGGTTGCAGAGGAGCAACCTGTGCCACCATGGTCTTCATGGCCTGCAGGAAAATCTCTACTCCAGCACCTGTAGCATCTTCTCCCCCCTCCCTATCCTCACTGGCAATGGTGCCCCTGCAGGGCTGCTTTATATTTTCTCACTCCCCTCTCACAGCTGCTGCCAACATTTTTTTACCCCTCCTTAAATGTATTACCACAGACATGCCATGAATATTGCTGATGGGCTCAGCTTTAGCCAGCAGTAGGTCTGCTTTGCAGCCAGCTGGAACTTTGCTCAACAAGGAGGCAGTTCCTGGTGTCTTCTCACAGCAGCCACCCTGCAGTCTTCACTAACAAACAAACCTTGCCACAAACCTGCCCAATATATCCTTATAAACTCCTGCTCTGTTTTCTTCCCATGTATGTCAACCACACACAGTTGCTCCACATTTGTCTTCCACATTTACTGATCCAATAGACTTCAGCATCAGCCTTTGGGGCCACAAGCTCTGCTGGACTCTGTCATAGAGTGTCTGTCACGAGGCCAAAATGTTTTTAAGCCATTTCACCAGAATTAAATTAATTATTCATCATCTCCACTACACTCAACCTAAGCTAATTCTTTACAGTTCACATATTGCTTGCCTGTAAAGTCAGCAGAAATGCTGTTTTTCATCCCTGGTGAATAGCATGCCTCTCCTGGAAATCTGCTTCCCAGACTGCTGGAACTTAAACAGACTGCTCCATTTACGCAGTCCTTAAGACAACACTTATTAGGACTTTGGCTAATAGCTTTGTGACTAGGGAACTAATTACAGAACTGTAATTGTAACTCCACATTCAGAATCCAGGTTAGAGGTGATATTTCCTCCAGTTTAAATAAAACAAATTTCCCCAAACCTGGCTTTAGTTTACCTGACTTGAGGTTCCTGCATTTGTAACATGGGAACTGTAGCACTTAAATGCACAACTATAAACACAAAAGATAATTACTTAGCACATGTAAAAGGCTATGTGAACAAAAATCTACTAAAATAAGAACACAAAATCCAGGGTAGGGTCAAAGAGAAATCAATAATGCAGGACTTAACAAGAAAATGTATTTATTACGGTTTTTGATGGGAGTAAAATGATTTACTTGCCCTTCTGTATCTGTTAAGCGCTGAGGGACAACAGAATCATGGTTATGCTGCTCCTGATGTCATTGTCCAGGCACAGCAAGCTGTGCTGCTATTTAATTATTTTTTAATAGTGTTTGAAAATGCAAGTATAGATCTGGATGAATCCACATCCTGATAGGAGTGCCAGATGTTCCTGTCTCAAAATCAGGTCTGTATTTCCACTGCACAAGCACACCCCTACACTGACTTCACAGAGCAAATTTCTGCCCATACATTGTGTGGTTACAGGACCATAAAACCAAAACTGTACAGTGCCAGCAGCAGCCAAGGAATGACATTCCATTTAAGACAGTGCCATTCCATAGCCTCCTTAAGTGTCTCCAGAGCAGCAAAGAGAATTAAACAGCTTTAACTGCAGGAGAGCCTGGATAAAGCCTGCCGACCTAGGTGAAAGTTTTTCTCCTCCTGGAATTGTGTCACCAAAAGAAAGAAGTAGTAAACCCAAAAGTAAACACAGTAATTTAAGAACTGTAGTACAAGTATGGATCAAGAATCATTTTCCCATCACATTAATATAGGTTATAGATAAAAAAGGGAGCTTAAGAATCTTCTTTTTGTGTTGTAAGACCATGAACTTCTACATGCAAACTGTGAGCAAAAACAAAACTAGGGAGAACACAGCCAATTACACCAGGGGCATGAAAAAGCCAAGGTACTCAATGCCTTCTTTTCATCCATCGTTACTGGTACTATTTGCCATATCATAGGTCCCTGAAATTGCTGGAAAAGTCTGGAGCAGGAAGATTTAACCCTCAGTGGAGGAGGATCAGATAAGGAATATCTGAACAAACACAAATGTACCATTTTAACAAACAGTCTGATGGGATGCGCTCATGAATTCTAAGAGAAGCTGGCCAATATCATCAGGAGTCCACTTAAGAGTATGTGAAAGGTCATGGTGAGCAGGAGATGTTCCTTATGATTGCAAGAAAGCAAATATTGCTCATGTCTTCAAAAGGGTACTGAAGAAGAGGATCAAGAAAGGCCAGTCAGCCACACCTCACTCTCTGGGAATGTGATAAGCAAGTAATTCTGGAAACCATTTCCAAAAATTACAAGGACAAAGAACTGATTAGCAGTAGTCAACATGGATTTACAGAAGAAAATCATGCTTGACAGCCTGTTAGCCCTCTGTGATAAGACAACTGGATTGGTGGATGACAGGAGGGCAGACAGTGCTGTTTACCTTGTCTCTTGCAAGGCTTTTGAAGCCCTCATAACACCCTGAGAGGCAGTGGAAGTAGGAGTTGGATTAATGGACAGTGACTGAGCTGCCAGGATCAAAGCTGACTGAACTGCCTGGATCAAAGAGCTGTGAACAGTGGCAGAAGTCCAGCTGGAGACCCATCACCAGCAGTGCCCCCCTTAGTGATGGTACTGAAGTCAGTTCTGTTCATCATTTTCATTACTGACCTGGATGATGGGACAGAAGCAAATGATAAAGAACTGACAATAAAGTTGACACACCAGATGAATGTATTGCCATTTAGTGAGACCTCCACAGGCCAATAAATAGGCTGACAGGAACCCACCAACGTTCAGCAAAATCCTGGCAGAGAATAATGCCACGCACCAGACAAGGCTGGAGATTGACAGCTTGATAGAAAAGGACCTGTGCCCCGGCACCAAAGACAACCAAAAGCCTCATGCATTGGGCAGAGGATTGCCAGCACCTTGAAGATGATCCTTCCCTTTTCTCAGCTCTAGTGAGACACACCTGGAGTGCTGTGCTCAGCTATGGGCTTCCCAGTTAAAGAGAGACACTGAAACAAGCTTAATAATGATGACTATGGGACTGGAGCACCTTATGTAAGATAAGAAACTGAGAGAGACAGGATTCTTCAGCTGTAAAATTATACTTTCTACAATAAATGAATATAATTATTTTAATTTAGTATATAATTTTTACTATACCATGTGAGATAAATTTTATCCTGCTATTAAATTTTAAGTACTTATAGTTCTCCATAACAGTTTACTAGGAAAAAAACCTGTGAAATCAAAATAGTACTACAACTGGCAAACCTTTAAGCCTTTCAACATCTGATATACCAGGAACTGGATTCGATCCTCAGTTAATTTCTCATGCTTCATTATCTTACTCAAGTCTGTTCCCATAAATGGCATGACGAGGTAGCTTAAAACAAAACAAAACAAAAATAGAAAGAAAATCAAACAGATTAACTTGATTAACTTTGTTATGTAAAGCATTATTGTATGTTATAGTTCAATTACAATAGTGAATTATAGATTATTCCATTTACCAAACAATTCATCCTCCCACCTTCCAAGACTATCTGTTTTTATCTGATTGTCTTAAAGAGGTATTGCCCAGTTCTGTCACTGATTATGGAAATTTGCTAGTTATCAGAACTAGCTTAGAAAGAAACTAACCAAAAGCCTCATGATATTTCAAAGACAACTACACAAAAAATTAGGACATTAATGCAAGGCAATGTACCTCACAGTCATGACCAAGCAGCACAGCCACTGAACTAGAAAAATCTGGAGGATGACTTTAGGGTCTCATTTAAAACACAGTGCTTCAATGCTCATCATGTACATGTGCACTCTATTACATATGCTGTGTAAAATGCCAGCACAGTAGACAATATGGACAACATTCATTTTGGCTCAACAATCAATAAGAACACATGCTCCATGTTTTCTGTACTTCATTTTCTACATTTTTCTGTCAGATAGCTTTCTTTGTTACCATATAAATAGACAAGGTTGTTTAGGAAACATAGATACACTAGATGAAATCCAGAACAGTTCTACTAACACAGGAAACCTATATTAAACCCTAAAGGATTTCTGGGCACTGCTTCTCTAGCAACTCTAATTCACCAGAATTGTAGCAGTAAACAAATAAAATAGCAGACATGTTAAACACCTTGTGTTTGAGAAGCCACCAAAAGGTCAGGGAGATGTGGTAGAAACAACCTGTATCAGGTGCTGTTTGGACCACTGACTGGGAAAACAGCCACAGGGCACAACAAGCCACAATGCAGATAAACACCAAAAAATTCAGCAGCACCAGCACTTTTAACTGATCCTTGAATCTGTATGGATCCCACTGAAATATGCCACATAGTGGGAGTAACTTTTAGCCTACTGGATTGGGTTAAGAACTGCCCCACCATTTGAGCAATCTGGGCCTTAGGGTAAGAAATCAGTATTTGTAAGGTGGATTAGGGAATTCACTAAACTGCCACTTATTTAGGGCTGAAAGAAAGGAAACTGGTTCTAATGACAATCTGAGAACTCCAGCCCACCAAAGCTGCATGTAAGAGTTGTATTAAGATGAAACTCAGAAAGAAAAGTCCATGAAGCAACAATTTTGAAATTCTCTATTTGAAAAGCAACAACATTTCATCCCACACAAGCAACAATGCTCTGATCCAAAAACAACTTGGAACTTACAAGTCATTAAACTTCTCCAGTGTTACATCTGGTGTGAACACATCCAAAATTCCAATGACCTAAAAAAAAAAGAAAAAATAGAAAAAAAATCAATGGCTGATTTGACACAATAAAGCCTAAATCACCTAGTAAGTGAAAAAATATAATCTAAACCACATTGAGACATTAGCTATAGAAATAAACATGGCAGAAAGGATAACTAAAGTAGTGCCAGGATTTGTTATGTGTTAGATTTTATAACTCAGATGGCAGTTTTATCCTATGACAAAAAAATATAAGAAGTATCTACTGGAACTAAAAGTTCAGAGGCTAACAGTTTTATGTAAGAGGAGACAGTATTTTATCACTTTAAATACTGACATGCTGAAAATAAACCAGAAAAATCAGACTATACTATGAAGCACTTGTAAGTGCTCTCCATCTAGCTGCGCCTGCTGCTTATCAATGAAGTGCACTTTAAACATCTTCCAATTTCAGTAACAGGGTAATTTAGGTATATAGACTATATTAGCTTGGAAGCAGAAAGAAGAAACCAGAATGAAGCTGGTTTTATTGAGAAAAAAATAGCAAGAACTTTATATGATTTACTATGGCTTATATCTCAGGGTCTCCAAAGAGTTTTTTGTCAGACAAAAGCATCCTATCACTGAACAGAGAAATAATAATCTAGTAAAATGGATTTTCCACCACAGCTTTTCCTATTAGTATAGATTTTGGGAGAACTACAGAAACTGACTGGGTGCATTACACTAAATACCAATGCTTCTTTCAACACCACTGAACACCAGAAAATTAAATACACAGAACTCGATGCTCAAAAAGAAGTAGCTGCAGTGATCTAAAGCCAAATTTTAGATGCTGCATAATCCAGGCACTGCCTAAATAACACAGGCTTTTAGAGCTGCTTCTTTTCTACCTCTGCTGCTAATTCATGACCATTTCTGTCTGTTCAGAGGAAGACTCCCAAGCCTCAGACTGCTCATGGTGTTTCCCAGGTGCAGGCTGCTACGTCACAGAATCACAAAATATTCTGAGCTGGAAGGGACCCACACAGATCAGTGAGTACAACTCTTATGTGAATGACCTGTGTGGGGACTGAACCCACAACTTTGCTCCTCTCAGCAACATGAGGCTGTGCAGGACTTTGCCAGAAACAAGCTAAAAGACTAATAAGCTTTCTAACATTGTTCAGCCCTATCTTTGTGGCCATACAGACATTAGGTCATCAAGAACTGTCATCCAAATCAGACATCTTCTTACAAAAGTGAAAATAAAGAGAAGCATGAGCAGAAATGGAGGGAGGAAATGCAAGAAAAGGACACCTTCCTTTATTTAAAGCTTTAAATGCCCAATCATGATGAAATCCTTACTGCACACATTTTTAGTTTTTCCATATTAACGGCAGACTACTACAGTTAGACTGGATATTGTCAAAATGATGAAGAAGGTAGAAAAACTAATAAAGATGAAGGCAGAAAATTGTAACTCCCTTTCTCTGCACATATATCTTTGAAAAAAAAGTCACTAATAATATTTACTTGGGACTGTTACATGAAACTAATTAAAGAAGAATAAGTACTATAAAATAATAATTAAACCCACAGAGGATGTGGTTATTATTTGAAGTAATACCACTAGTGCTACATTACAATAAGAATTTTCTTTTTTATGACAGTTTTACATAAGATTTTCCTTTTCTCTGTGGAGGTAGTGAGAGAAAGGAGGAGGATGGGATTACAAAGACATACTTTGCAATAGTGGAGCATAATGCAGCTCTACAGGCATTTCCTAAGGCAGTGTGTGTAGGCAAATACACAACCAGAAAGGCTGTGTGCTCTCTTCAGATGTACATATATGAAGAAGGAAGTTAACATTTTAGCAGTAATCTTATTTAATATGCAATTTCCCTTATCAAGCTCCACTTTCTCAAAAGTCTTGCTTGTTCTCCTCAGCAAGTACTTCCATGCCCTCATACACCTAAGAGCCATAAGAAAATAAATCCCACCACATCTGAATGTAGCAGTGAAAGACACTGGGACACCACAATGAGAAGAAGGGACACAGAGGAGGGTGAAATAACATGGCTGCTCTTATCTCATGCATCTGGGCACCAAGGCATTATCAGGCACCTCCTGTGAAACACAGGAGCATGAAGAACATGTTTCCATGCAGAACAGACCAGCCCCAAAACACACTAATGAAGTTCACTAACATTCTAATGTGTATCAACTCAAGTACATAGAGCTCCTGGTACTCAATGCTGCCTGATCTGCCTAATGTGCATTACTGCTGAGGTAAGGCTGCAAACTTATGGAGACAAACCTACCATTGCAAATCCTCTACAGTGAATGAAGCCACCAAGACCAATGCTCAGCTCTCAAAGAAGGGAATTTTAAATAATGAACCAGAAAACTCTTTATATATGCTAAGGATTTCACAATACTTCTCTTGCTTTACAAACCAGGTTTTCTAAAAATCCTGAAATCCATGTAAGTGTCCAAAATGGTAAGACCTACTAATAGTGAATCAATTTTAAAATTTAGTGAAGGACCCATTTTCTTTTCCTCAGTGATTTTTATTTAATAGTTGTGGTTTGGGATTGTTTTCCTGTACTGGAGCAGAGTCATTCATATTTCCATTTAGGCCAGAGGTTTTTGCAGCTATATTAAGCACAAGGAAATATGTGATAAAATAAATCCTCTGAGGAAGATACAACTCCAGCTACTTGTTCAGGAAAAGGAAAAGAAACAGACAAAGTGTAGTCAATTCCCTCCTTTATAATATGATGGAAAATCCTGTTTCTGTTTGAAACCTCTCAATTAAAGACAGTATTTGTAAAGAACTGTACGATGTTCCAGCAATAAAGCAAGCCACCATAAACAATCACAAGAATAATTTATTTTTTCATAGTGTTGACTATATGAAACATACCAGAGATATCTGTGAAACCTTCTATAAATGTATTTTTGGCATTACTCAGCACAATTACTGACACTATCAGAGCTGGAAGCTCAGCTGAGGAATGAACCCAGTACACTCTGCAATGGCAATGAGNGTAGTTCTAAATCCTTACTATAGGCAGGGACCCTTTCCACCAGACCAGGTTGCCCAAAGCCCCATTCAGCCCAGTCTTGGACACTTCCAGGGATGAAGTATTCACATCTTCTTTGAACACCCTGTGCCAGTGTCTCATGACCCTCACAGTAAAGAATTTCTTCCTTATGTCCAATCTAAATCTACCCTCTTTCAGTTTAAACTATTGTTCCTTGTCCTGTCTTATAGAAAGCTCCTCTCCATCTCTCTTGTAGCTCTCCTTGTGTACTGGAAGGCTGCTCTAAGGTCCCTCCAGAGCCTTCTCTTCTCCAGGCAGAAAAACTCCCACTTTCCCAGCCTGTCTTCATAAGAGATGCTGCATCTTTCTGAAACAAAAACCCACAAAACTACCCATCTCCTGGTCTAACTTGTTTTCCAAAGGTATGCTTTCACCCCAATATATTTACTCTGAAGCCAGTGGGGAGTGGGTAGCAGCATCTCCAGCCTTTCTTAGCCCCACTGTGTGTGTCCTCTGACCACATTCACCAACTTTACTGTTGTTAACAAATGGCAGGTTCACATTGGTATGGTGGTTTCTGCCCTTCCCTTCTCAGCTGCCTTCTTTTCCAAACACCATTCCAACAGCAGAGCACAATGGTGAATAGCTCCTTACCTCTGCCTTCCCCTGTACTTTGTATTGGATTACTTCTATTCAAGGACTGACCCATTTCATTTCTGTAAAAGACAGTTTCTGATGTAAACAGCAGTACATCAAAAGACCTGAATCTAGTATAAATTAATAAGTAATGTAGGTTATGTGTCTCATGCAGTAAGTGCTGCTTTCTCCTGCAGATGTTATGCATGAAAACACAGTGAAGCTGAGTGGCTTTAGCATTCAGGCTAAACATGCAAGTACATTTCTTAAGAGAGAGCCTTGCTGAACTACATATTATGTCACATTAAATTTTCTGCAGGATTAACTTCACGTTCCTGCACTGTTCTCATTATGGGCATCCTTTTACTACACTAAAAACTCCCAGTCTTTTAGAAATTTTTACTATTCATGCCAAGGCTTGTAACACAGTCACCTTTCTTCCTCACAGAGATGAGGGACACCTGGAATACCTCTTTTTCTTTTCTCCTGCCAGCACATTGGCACTCACAAGCCATACCCATGAGCATCACCACACTCTTCCTTCAAAAGATTCATATGTAACACTGGACAGATTCAAATCCTGCAGACAGACTCACCTTCATCTCTACATTGGATGGCAATCAAAAGAGAAAGTTTGGGTTTCAGTGCAGCTTTTCTTATTTTCATTTCATGGAATAAGCTCATCAGCCTGCTTTATCAGCACCCAAGGCTGGGTGTGAATACATGGCTACCAGCTGAAGCCCAGCCTACATAAAGCAACTATTAGTCAAGTTAGGGAAATAGGCAGAAAGACAACAGATATCCCTATGCTGATTTCTTGACTTCAGAGTACCAAAATAAAATTAATCCAGTGTCCCATTAGCTCCCTGGATGTGCTAACCTTTCAGCCTGCAGAAAGGCAGACAGGAGCGTTTCTCCCTTACAAATTTTTGACAGCAACGAACTGTCCAGTTATAACTGTGTTTTTGCTTTCATAAGGACCAATAAGGAGATTTGCCATTTCCACATAGGAAATATATGCATTTTACTGGCATATATGTACCCAAAGAATGTGAGTTTTTATCTGGTGCAGTCCTGCAGGACTTGCTGCAGGAAACCTCTTCTAACAGAGTGAGCACACTCTCATCCATTAAGGCATCACTCATGTACAACTCCCTTGTTGGTCTGATTTTGTACATTGCAGATGCTGCTGCTTTCCACTGCTCATGTCAAGCTAGATGAACTGCAAAAGGTGACAGATTTAAGATTTTTCTCAGGCAAGAACACAGCATGACTAACTATTTTCTCTGGAACTAATTCCTTCCCTGGTTGACACTCCGTAGGTAAAAATAAAAAGCTCAACATTTTGTTTAAAATAAAAAAGAAAACAGAATTAAAAAGCAGCCAACCTAAAAATGGATCATCCTCAGAAACATAATTGTAGAGAGACAGATAATTTGGTGTCTGTTGGATATCCAATTCCTTCCAAAGGGGAAAAAAGCTACATAATGCAAAACACACACTGGTCTTCAGATGTGGGAATACACCAGAGAATAATTTCCACCCTGAGCAATGAATGAGAGCATAATATAGAGTACCTTTAAATGAATACTGCAGTGGCCTCTTACATACAGAGTTTCCAGGAAGGGAAAACATCTGTAGAATATTAACTGACCCAAGAAATGTTTAATGGGCATTTGTCAGAAATGTTACTCCAGAAACACATTCAGACTAACTGGTAGGACTGTGTCAGAATTCAATATGGGTGAATATATGTACACACAG
>WBNQ01008472.1:7126-26533 GCA_013401375.1 Spizella passerina
ACTACTTCCATTAACCTCCAATAAGCCAAATTAATAAAAGTAATATCAACAATAATTATGGTAATAATGTAACCACAGACCACTGAGCAAGCTACAATATTTTTGAAAGCTTCACAATGTAAATCCTTTTAATGGAAGAAGCACAACAGCAATGTGGTGAGTGACCTCTTTGCCTAACAATTCCAGGAGACTGGAGTATTAACCTCTAGATCTAACAGGAAATATTTACATTTCCCATTAAATTCTCTGTTTCCCTTGCACATATTTCATACAACTCCTGGCATGGTAAAGGGTGCCAGTCCAAAGGCAGTGACACTCAGTCCTGCTGCAGTAGGCATGTGCTGACAGGATGGAAAAAAACAACCTAAGTGGGCCAAGCAGGGCGATTTCTTGGCAGAATAAGAGGCAGTGAGCAACCATAATCAGCCCAAAGGGTTGTGAGAAAGTCAGGAGACCTTTGCACAAAGCTGCAAAGCACCTTGTGGAGCTGCAAGCTGGGAAAGGGTGTGTGCCACAGCTGAGGGTGGCACAGCCTGTCCTGACTGACCTGTGAGAGACAGCATGGCACTGGCCTCACAGGAGGTGAAATGTGTTTCACTGCAGGGACACAGCCTGTGGGATCGTGGAGCCAGGCCAGGCATCTCACTGGCAGATACATCACAACTATCACTCACACAAAAGTAAATCGCAACAAAGCAATTCAGGATTTTCACTTCTACATATATCCTAGCTGCACCCAAAGCCTACAAATCCCAAGGGACTCCTTTGTGGAGTTCATTGGGTTTGAACCAAGAACCCAGTCCTGACTTGTTCAAGTGCTTGCACAATCAGTGGCCATTGAAGAGTGCTGATACATGACTCAAAATGAAAAAGGTGATGCATTTGAGCTACATACTGATCAACAGCTATGGAGCCTTTCACGTGTTGGCCTTTTAGATACTTCAGGATGTAATTCCCTGTGCTGGACTTGGACAGGACAAACAGACGCCTTTTCCAGGAATTCTGCCAAAGAGAAAGCAATTTGTGTCTCATTAAAATTCAGGACAGCAAATATGAGGGATTGCTGAAATATGACTAATCTGTGCTGGTATACCTGTGAGCTGAAAAGCTGAAGAGGTGGTGATTTGATGAGGAATCCGTGCTTGCAGACTCCACCTTCAGGGCAAAATGTATTTTGAATTCTCACTAATCAAAGAGAAATGAACAGCACCATTACTGAACTTGCTGCCAATTAATCTCTTTAAAAAGACCTGTTTGAACTGGAAATTGTTGCTTAGCACTGGATTTCTGTGCTTAAATGGCCATAAAACAAACATAAATCAAGGCTATAAAATATAGAGCCAGGCCCTGCTTCCCTGGTGTTAATGCTGACAACTGGCCCAAACTGCAAAGTAATGGCAGTAAAATGTAGGGGCTCAGAAGATATCATGAGCTGCTGCCTTCTTTAACTGATCTCATTTAACTTTTGGGGTCTGGTCTTATTTAGCTTCATAATTAGTGATCTGAAATGCACCCCTAAAGAAATTCATAGATGGCATTCAAGTAAGGATAGATCATCTCACAGATTTACCATTAACAAATTTTAGTATAAGAAATTTTGTACCTGCAGAATTTCTTTTATTTGAAGAAGCCATCCTAATTGTCTCTTCCACCCAGATAACAAAAAGAGCAAAAATGTTGAAGCTAATTCCTTTCAGTTTGCTTGCTGCAGAACAGCATTTCACTGCACACACAATTGCTGTTGAGAAAAAAAAAAAAATCTTACAATGGTTAATTTTCATACTGATGACCAAAATACATAAAACAGCCACAATAACTATTAATTTAAATATATTCAAAAATAGTTTTCTATCATATTAAATGATACACTGTGTGCTATATTTGTTATTTTATAATACAATAAAAAAATTAGAAATAACAAATATGATCTACTTGTATAAGCCAAAAAGACAATTTGCTTAGAAGCGATGAGAACTGCCAAGAGAACTTCATTTGGCCCTTTCTTTTGCACTAGTCACAACACCTGTAACCTAGGAATACTGCACTCATGTATGTTTCTGACACTGCTTTGCCAGTATGATCAGTCCTGTACAAAACTGGCATAACTTGGCCTAAAGAGTTTAAAACATATGTAGAAAATACAGTTAAATTAATATTGCAATGTTAATGATTTGCAAATTTGTTGTATTAATACAATGCCTTTTCAAAAGTTTCCCTTTGCCTTACCTCAAGACTCTCATTCCCTGCAAAATCAGGTCTTGGCTGGAAGTTGTTGTACCTACAAGGAGGTTACACAGACCCTCTTGTACCACCTGAGGCCACAGAGCCTCTCCTGGGAAATCCTGAAGGATTACAAGTTCTGTTCTCTGGCTCTTTACTGAGAACCCTGGCTGCAGTGAGAGATTTAAGGGCTTTCCTCTGTTTCTCTTTCTTTTGCTCCATGGTGCCAAAAGTAAACATGGTCCAGTCAGGAGTAGGGTGGTTTGCACATGGAATTTTACCCCTGAGACACACTTAAAGCTATAGACTTTCATTCCTTCTGTTCCAGGCTGTAAATGGGAATGACCCACTGCAAACTTAGGTCCATCAGAGGTTTCTGCACATTTCTGTCTCTGTTTTTTTTTGAGTTTTTTTTTCAGGGAAGCCTTTGTAATTTTTGCCTTTTGGGAAGATTTGTTGTACAAATGCCGTGATAAACTGTTACAAAATTTGCTTCTAGAGTTTTCATCTGTTGCCTACCAGAAAAATAAAAGGACAAAAAAGCAATTTCCAAAACTAAAAATGACTGTACACAAAGTCAATAGTAGGGGCATACACCTGGGGTTGCAATGAAAGGCAATGAATTGTTCTGTTCAGTGTGACTGACAGTCACCTCAACTGGCAAAGGATGCAATTACTACAAAACAATGTTCCAAGAGTCTCTGACAGGATAAAAGTCTCTTCTGGATGTCAGTAAAAGTCAAGATTTGCATGTAGGAAGACAAATACCCGTGAGATTAGTTGTGCTATCTCACTCTGCCTTTTGGGAAAAAGTTTTTAATTGTTACATCTAATTGTCTTTTCAACTGAAAGCAACATTGTAAACAGGTTATGCCTAATTCAAAACAGAAAATGCCAAGTCCATGATTATACCCTCTCAGATTTTTGTATGCCAGGCATTAAGGGATTTGATTGCTTCAAACCTTTTGAAATGCAAAGAGACATTTCAGTCAAAACGCAAATAAAATGCCTCAAATCATTATGATGAAAGCTGTTATAAAACTTCAAAAATTTCCAAGACAAGGAAAACAAACTGTGTTAATACTTACAAGCAAAATGTCTTCATGGTGAAGAAGGTTATCAGAGAAACACACTTTCAGGTAAATCCAGATTCCCTGCACTGCCTCCTGCAGCAAAACACGACGAGTCCTCGCCCTGCTTTGTGACTGCCCTCTTGTAGTCCTTGTATAAATACAAACACCTGAAATATGACCCACAAGGAAATTCCTGTTTCTGCATGGGAAGTAACTAAAGACTGCTCTGGAAAGGGGAAATCCAGAAGATTAATATTCACTTAGAAGCAATGAAAAATATGCACATTTGAGGCAGTGATTAATGTCCCCCACATAGAAAAACAACCTAGACACAGCCTGGTTTTGCTGGTTCAGCTTTCTGAACAGTCCCCTCATTTCCTGAGCTGTTTCTAAATCATAATATCCATCCATGGCTGGAATATACAGCAGCAGTAAGAACCCTAAAAGATCATAAAAGTACCATAAATTGAAACCAATTTCAGATTTAAACAGCATTTAGTTAAACATACAATGGTGGAGCAGGATTTCTTATGCTGTCTATGTTATGACAATGTAATTTTGGTGTTAGTCTTGGCTGAAAGTGAATTTTTGGGATTCTCTCCAGAAACATTCAGTGTATCAATAATGAAAGTGGATTTACACACTAAACCATCTGGCTAATCTTGCAGATGGCAAGGGAATTGCTTTCCAATAGAAAATAGTCATAAATTTGATCAGGGAAAAAAGCTAAAAGACCCTGCAGCTTTTAAATCACTGTTCAGCAAGCTGGCTCTGCTGGAGTGAAAGGGTCAGGGGTTCCTCACTCTGAGTGGGCTCATGGGCTGCACAGCTCCCAGCTCTGCCAGCATCACCACTCAGGGCTGATGGCTGGTGGTACACAATTTTATTTTTAAATAACATTAATTTTATCTGGACATGATCTAAAGCAATGCACATCCAGGAGAGATCCTGGTCCTGGCACAAGGGGATGTTTTTCTGCTTTCACTTCTTCTCTAAGTTAATCTTTCCATGCTCCTTTCCTCTCAGGCAGTGTATTCAGGTATTTTATGCTGATCTTTCTATATCTCATATATTGGAACTGGCCTGAAGTTCTGGAGAGAGGGGAATATTGTTCACAGAAATTTAAAAACAGGCTAGACCTCAAGCAAATAAACACTAATGAACTAAAGACATGAAAGAACCTCTAGAGAAGTAACAAATACTGAAATGTTGGCTGGCCATGGTAAACCAGGAACATCCTTAATTCCAGAAAATAGCTTAAGATGGAGCAGAAGGATCAGGATCATGTCACATGAACTGCTAGAGCACTGTACAATTTACTGTATAAAGGGCAAGATGGAGCACTGCTGGAACTTGGTATTTCCAATAAAATACTTCCACTAACTTTGGTTTACTCCAAGAGAGGACGTGGCCTGTCCAACCCAAGTCACCCAATGCCAAATCACTTCTCTAATCTACCTTTCCCCTGACACTGTAAACCTCCTCCTGAAAAGATGCCAGAGACCACCTGCATTCTTCAAAGAGAAAGGGACTGGGATATATCCTGGTTGGTTTTTGTTTTACCAGATCAAGTGACAAACATGAAGATATACAAAAGAATTTTTTTAAAAAAGGCCTTTATTGATGTAATGCTCAATATTTCCATAAATAATCATTTATTTAATTCAAACAACTGTAAATTTGACTTATGAAAAAAATATATGTCTCACTATTTCACAGTATTTGTAAGAAAATAAACTTAACAATTTGCTAACTTGGTTTTCATTTTCTCAGAAGATTGCAAGGAGCATAGAGTACATTAACTGGGAAATGGGTGAACAACTAATTCTTTATCAAATTAACCAAATCATTAAACTTACTTTGTTTTGACCTAGCTACCAACTAAAGGAAATATAAAAAGTAGAAATATAAAGATCACCAACAAAACTCTAAAACACAAAATCAAGACTGTACAGTAACTAAGAAGGCACTTCTGGTTTCTGATTCAAGTAACCATTTCCAGTTTTGGCAACTAGAAGTTAAATCTAAACATTCATTTGTCATTGGAACACATAATTCTATCTTTTCAGCATTAAATTTTAATGTTTTAAAGCCTTGTCATTAACTTTTGAATCAAGAAGCAGACATTTTTACTTCTGCAAGCAGAAGAAATGCAATACCACCATTTCAGGTTGTTCTCTCAGTCAATTGACAATTGCAAGGCAAAATATGTTTACAAAGGCACTTTAATATGGTTCCATCCAAGTAAAATTTGCCAATCTTTTACAAGATTTTAATTTTGATTGTTCTATTTGTTACATTTCTATACTGTCCAGGCAAAAAAAAAAATTGATTTTTTTATACATTCATCGTATGCTAGAGTGATGACTAAGTAAACTAAATTCCAGATTGAGCACAGAGCAACCATTAGCCTTCATGAATAATGTTCATCAATTAAAAGAAAATTAATATATTAGACTAAGAAACACCCTTTTAAATAGCTACAAACTGTTTTATTACTGGACATACCCATAATGTGATGGTCTTTGGAAATTTCCAAGGAGATTAGGGTTCCATGAGCTAGCAGTAAACAAGAAGGAGTCACGAGATTTTTTTGTTTCTATTCTTAATTTACAATCTGCTTTCTGGGAAAAAACATCTTCAGTAGCCATAAATCATGACAGCCACACTTAGAGAAATCAAGACAATAATTTGTGATAGCTGTCAGGCTGGCCCACAGCTGCTTTAAAATATTGCATATTCTCCATCCATCAGATACCCCATCTTACACAAAAACCTCGTGTTACCACATGTCTGTTATTAAAAACGTGTTACTCCTGCCCACAACCACATGTCCACCCAAAACCACAGCCTGCCCTTCCATCAGGGGCTGCACTGAAGTGCCCTGTCAGAAGTAGAGCTCCTTGGTGAGCATGGAGACCACGCAGGGGATCTGCTTCTTCTCGCTGAAGCGCGGATCGTCCGACTGCGACTCGAAGTTGGTGGCCACCACGTAGTTGACCCGGGTGAGGATCTGCATGATCTCAAGCTGCTTCCCATGCTCGTTCAGCACAGAGCACAGAGACTGCACAAACCAGGAGCCTCTTCCAGGATTCCTCCAGGAGTAATAACCTGACAGGAAAAGAAGAGGAAGAAAATACAGGGAGTGATTTTTGCTCTTTTGAGTGGAAGATTCTGGGCAAAGATTGACAATGCACACACTGAAAGCTGAAGACTTAACTGCTGTGTTGCACATCCTACTTCATTAAAGCTGAGAATAATGTATATTAACTCTCCAAACCTCACACTGCTTAAGTGCCGTTCTACATTTTGGCATTAGAGAATCTGCAAGAAGTAAAATTACACAGGTTTCCTTTCTGAGAATAAGTACTGTACTAAGAAAAAATACTGAACTATTCTTCTTCCTCCCTTCATCACACATTCAGCACTCCAGGACATGGAAGTGCAAGATTCCCAGAACACAGGGAATCCTTTGGCCTTTGCCATCTGTAATCTCCCTTTTCCTCTGCAGCCTGTGTAGAAAGGATGGATACCCAATGTACACTGAGCCTTTGTGTTTTATCCATCAGTGCACACTGTACCATGAGGGGTCCATCTCCAATCCAGTCAGTATGGATGGTGAGTTTTCAGCTTCCACCTCCATCTTGACCTTCTTTTCCTTACCTGGCACTGTGGAATAAGCAAACAGAAAATCTGCTTCTACTGGGATTTTGTATCTCGGGTTGGCATCTGTCTCCAGGGTGTCATTGGCAGGTCCAGAGTCAGTTTGTATTCCTTCATCAAATTCAGAGCCTCTGCAGGCCTGAAAGCAGAGAATATAAGTAGCATGTTTGCAGTAAGTAGAAACAAGGTGTTATAACAATTACTATTCATCAAAGTTTTTTACTGGATGCAGTTCTAAGCAGTACTTTGAATGTATGAAAAGCAGAGATGCAATTATATCTAATTGTTCAGTGACAAAGTTACTAGCTTACCCTTTGAAAAATATACATCCTGTAAGGAGAGGGAGGCAAAGGTGTTGAGGCTGTGCATCTCAGCTGTTTGCCAACAAGTGCCACGTCAGCACTGGTTTATTCTAACCATGGTTAATCTTACCAGTCTAGAGTCATTCTCAGCACCCAATTATTACATAATGTTGTGTGCAGTGTGACTTCTGGACAATTTCTTGACAGTGGACTCTACAGGTGGAGACTCTACAGTGTGGACAATGTGGTCTAGTGTTTGACCACCCATTGCAAGTATATTGTGTTTTTAGTACTCTTCCATTTATCTCTTTGATTCTTAATTTTCTCTTAATCATGGGTTTAGCTAAAGGGCACACTGGGACAATGGTCCTGGTGGGTAATTTTCAGCTCTTGATCAGTAGCTCTGACTGACAGCTCTTGCAAAAGAACAAGTTTGACTGGCTTATGTAAGAGGGCTGATTGCCTTTATTAAGATAATTTTAAAGTCTATAAAGCAACCATTTCAAAAGTGTAATTAGAAGAAACATCACTTCAGTAGTAAGAAGAGTCTAAAACAGTTTTCACTTTGAGGATGAGGATTAATTGATGGAATAGCCTAGGGAAAACCACATCTGCTGCAACTCATGTATGTAAATAATACTATGTATTATGTAAAAAAGAGAATTCAGACCCATGATATGTTTGAAACTGTTTGAAACAGTTGTCTTTAAGAATTTAACTAATACAATTAATACATTAACTAAAAATTTTATTAACTAGTACAATTAATTACATGCTAATTTAAAAATGCAATATAAATTTTTAGGCTACTGAGGGAAAGAAAAGTGTTTCTTTAAGCAGTGATTTGTAGAGGCAGCCTTAATTCAAAGAGACCTGGACAGTATTACTCCTATTGAAAATCATGTACTGCCCTTAGCTTTGTCTGCAGAAAAGTGAGTTTATCTTTCCACTTTGAAGTTCATGTATTACCAAGAAAAAACATGTAGAAAATTGAAATGAAAACATTCTTTACGCCTGTGAATCTCATATATAAATTATCTTTTGAAAACAAACAATAATTTGACTTCTCTCAACACATTTTTTCACAAACCTCCAGCAACATTCAGTAAGTCAAGCTACAGGGTTTTTCTAGGGCAGACAACCAACAGAGCATGATTTCCCTGCTGCAGCAGTAGGACACTGCATTCACTCAGGGCTATTACCTGAATGAAAAACAGTTTGGGTTTGCCTATAAGGCTTTTGCACTTGTCTCCTCTGAACAGGGCAGTCAGACTCTTGATAGCCATGGGTCCATCTGTGCCATAGATGAGCCCTTCTTCCCCATGGCTCAGGAGGATACAGGCAAAGCAGGCAGCATCACTGTGGTTCTCCTCAGCAGCTGCAAGGCAAACACTTCTGAGTCAAAAGGAAGCCACGTTTTAAATGGAAATTATATTTATCAAACATATTTTTCTGAAGCTAAATATACACTGGGCTCCTACTGTCAGGCATGAGGAGGAGTGGATCATCTTTTACAATGTGGTAAGTACCTTGAACACATGGATGCATCCTTCACTTGACTCTGAGTTTAGCCCACTGGAATCAACAGGCTGAAAACCTTATCTAATATGAAGGCTCTTCAGCTAATATACAGAACAAGTGTTTCACAAGAACACCGTGCATTTCTGAATTGATGCTGGGGGATGAGGTGGGGAATTAAGCCCAGTCCAGTCAGAAAACAAATCCTTCAATACAGAAAATTGTATGTGTGGGGCCTAAGCAATCTGATCTACTTTAACCTGCTGTGAGCAGGGAGCAGATTCAGTGATTTCCAAATGTCTGTTCCCCTCTAAATTATTCTCCAATTCTGAATTTCTACCTTTCTTCAGTAATTTTTCCATATCATCACGGCTTCGGTCATGGTGTATATCAACCTCAAAGCCCAAGTTTTTAAAGCTCTTAGCAAGGTCTCCAGCATCTTTGTCAGTGCCATTGCGTGTGCCCATTCCTGCCAGGAAACAAAGAACATGGTTGACTGCACATTGCACAACTCAAAGTGATTCACGTGTTCAAAGGCAAATGTTTAAGTTTATCATTGATAAAATTAAACAATGTCTCAGTGACATGTTTTTAAAATAATCCTCTAGCAGCACTGAGAACAAATTGTGAGATTTAAAAAAAAAGGCAATGCTCAGTGTTAACACATATCTTATCCTGAAAAATGCTGGCGTGCCCCCAGCACCTTGCAACACAGGAGCTCTAAGGATGATCCAGCTCCTTTTGGTTATGCAGGCACAAAGCATCCCACAGCAAACTTGTTGGAAAGTGTCCCTATTATACCCAGTAAAAGGAACTGACACAGAATCTTTGGGGAAAACAACTTACTGTGTTTGCCAAGTGTACAGGAAAAATCCTACAAACCTGATTATAACACAAGTATTTGTCTACCTTGAAACCACATGTGGTCTGGAAAGTTGAATGCAGGAGTGTGAACAGAGCACACCTACAGATATTAGCTTTTGTAGCTCAGCTGCAGCTCAGGGAATTTATAACATGGGTTGCAGATGCCAAAGTTCAAATTTTAACAACATAGTTTTAAACTCTGGAACAAAGGTTTAGTTTGAAGTTGGTACAGCAAGGAGACATGGTGTTTGAGACATATACTGAAAAGATGTTGAAAAGAGCCACTGTAACATTGGTGTTAGAGAACAGGAAAAGTTTTAGGAACAACTATTTATAAAAAAAAGATAAAAACATTCATTAAAATATCATGTCCTAAAAATAGAATACTTATTGATTAAAGTATAAGTATAAAAATAAAAAAGTATGAAAATGCTATGGTCTGTAATGAATATCATCAAAGAAAGAACATTACCTGTTTTGTCTTCAAAATTTTTGTTGTTTATAATAATACATTTGCCAACTTTCTTGTAATCCATATTATACTGGAATGTGGGTGTAACAATTCGGTATTGATTACTGAGAGAGGGCTTTGGCTGATCTTCTTCTCCATTCTTCTTTTTTCTAGGTGAACCAAATGAAATTATTGTTAGTGACCAGTCACATGCATGGCCTATTTACCGTAATTCAAACCACTCGTGCAGCCCTGCCCAGTGTTTCTCCTTCTCCAATATTTGTTTTCTTCATTTACATTTTGGATTGAGGGATAAAGATCTCGTGATTTCCATGAAGTGATTATTGTGTGCGGATGGGTTCTGATGAGGTGAAATAACTCTGGAGTGAACTGCAGCCAACAGATCCTGACCCAGAGATAAAACAAATGGTCTGCATGAAGTGAGGCTGCCAGCAACCTTTTGCAAACTGCTTCTGGACATATTTTACTTTTACTGTAAGTAATTAATGTAAGAACAGACATATTTCCCTCTATAGCCATTCCAGGAACATGAAGATATGCAGTTTACCCAACTGTGTGATTTGTTTACTGAATCACCATCATCCTTAGATTTTGTGCAATTAAGACTAAGAAGTAGGTAGTTTCTACTGGAAAAGGTTACAGATGTGAACAAGTCATGTGTTAATTTGGTCTGCCAAACAGCAGTCTGAATCTATGCAAAGACCCAGGCACATTTCAATGTAATCACTGATCCCTGAACTTTGTCAAATAAAACCTAAGAAAAAACAAATCAAACTATTAAAAAAATGATGTTAATGGGTTATATTAATAAATCTTTTCTGGTACTGATATTTTTGCTGTGTACTGGAGCCTTACACTGGATTAGAAAGAGATGTCAAGGGATAGCACAGACATTACTCACAAATTTAATCTAAATAACGTGTGAATACCAAATCAATTACAGCCAGCATGCACACCACAAGTATGAGGTGTAGTTGCTTTTACATGTGGACTTTGTGGTCCAAGCAGGGGGCTTCAGGTGTGGTTAAGATTTCCTCAAGCAAAACTGAAACCAGTAAGAGCCTGTAAGGAGTCTGATTCAATCCCAGAATTATAAGCAAGCTTTGGAGCCCACTTAAAAACAATGCTCAGGAAATGTCAGAAGAAGTTATTGGTGCCCCCCTTATTTGTTCCAGCATCCAGCTTCCAAAAGTATTTAGTGCTGATGTCTGAGAGGAAAATATAAACTACTTTCACAGCACAGAGAACTGTATAATACATCTTGGTTATAACATCAAATTTTTCCTATAACCTCAATTAATTTAAGTACTTTCACTATTCTCATCCTGACATCTTCCTAAAGAATTATTAATTTATTTGCTTCAATAATAACCTGTAGACATGAGATTGCTATGAATTGATTAAATGTTATTTAGGGAATCTATTTTCTTACCTGCCTGATTTAACAATGGTTGTCTTTTAGCTTTAAGTGTCCTCTTTTTTATTACTAAAGGACAAGACCAATTGGAATCTATAATAAACCTTCTTTAAATGGTTCATCATGTATAAATGCTACTGCAATTCAATTTCAAAACAGCTTCTTCTTATCTTTGAGTGCCGTCACATTCTATTATAAAGGGCCAAATTAAATAGCTGCACCTGGCAGGCTTCCATTATACTCTTTTCACATGTGACCATCTTAATATCATGTCCTCGCTTAGACTTCCCTTAGAGACTGAAAAACAAGATATTGAACCATATCTACTTGAGGATTATGTCTGGAAATACAGGGGGATTTTTCTGACAAATTGCAAGTATGGATATTCTCCTTGCATATGCTTCATGAGGGCTCTGGAAGCAATAATTAAATATGCTTTCCCTCAAGAACAGGTCTTAACCAATTCTTAACTATTTCTTTTAAAGAATCAGTCAGAACTCTATGATGGTGATATTACATTTGACTTTCAAAGATATTTTGGATTCTTATTTTAACTTAAAATTCCCCCTGATCCTCCATCACCAGACAGTTCTTTGTGAAAGACAGAAAAAGAAATTTCAGAACAACAAATAAACCACTCATGTCCATGAAGAGGCATTTCCTCAGCCCACAGGTTCCAGTTTCTACAGATTTATCTGGCTTCAGTGATTTCCTGAAGAAACCATTCAACAGTGGCTATTATTGAAAACGGGATATTTTCAAGGGGATTGTGCACACATTTCTGCTTATGTCCAACCCATGAACAGCTGTTGGCACTCAGGGATGGACCCATTTGAGCAGTATCATGTTTGCACTGTCTGCTCTTCTAAAATGCTGGAAGTGACCTAATCCAGCCCAGAAATGAGGCAGCCACGTTACCCCACAAAAAGCCCCAGTGAAAGCAGCAGCAAGGGTTAAGTGGCACAGCAATGCAGCCACACAACTTCTCTGAAACCACCTCACTCCCAAGGTCAACAGTTTGCACTCATTCATGCAGAAACACTCATGACTTTAAGGGATGTAATTCCTGCTGCTGGAATTCTCAGGAGCAGCCAGCAGCTCTGTGCCAGTCAATGGCAAACACCACAGACAAGTAGAATATAATTTTTTCCCCATTCCCTTCCACAGGACACTGTGGTTTTACTCCAGTGATTCCTCCCAGGTTAATGAGATACCCAAAATCCCACAGCATGGGCACGCCTATCACTTCCTTACTGGCAGAAAATAAAAAGTTCCAGAAATCTTCTGGCATCAGTCCCAAGTGAATAAATAAGGGAGCAAAGGCTGTGGGTTACACTGAGCCTGGACCTGCAGTCCAGACAAGATTCTGGTTCCTGTGCCAACCTAGCACAATATGGGAACTGCCTGACAGGACTACACTGACAGTATAATGCCCAACTTTTCATGTTCAACAAGCTAAATCAGACCTTGTAATGATAACTAATAAAGTTATATATAAGTAATAATCAGGCCTTAAGGGAAATCTCCTGTCAGTGACAGGCAGACTTATGATTGAAGGCTTAAATCTTTGCTTTTTGAACTTTGAACTGGATAGCAGCTAGTATAAATGTTTACTGCTGCTTTTACTAAGCTTTCTAATTACTGTATTTTCCAAAAGGGTTTCCACTGATTAGTTATATGCTGTTACAAAATGTTTTAAACTATGTGCCCTCTGCTTGATTTCTTTCTGCTTCTCTGACATCTAGTGTCTTTAATTTCCCTCTTTTGGGATTCAAACTTGCCTGGACTAAACAGAAAGTTGAATTTCACGACTGTTTACTCCTTTTTCAGGTCTTAATTACAACTGTGCCTTTATTCCTCACACCATTAGTAGTCACTGATCCTTCCCTTATACAGAAATATTCTCCCCATTATTGCTGCCATGTATTTCATGTTTTCCCACTTAGGTCAAAAGTTCAGAAATAATGAAACTCCACTCTGGCACTCTCATATAGCTGCACATTTTCACCCTCACCATGTCTCTAAATCCAGGCCTCAGCCTTGCCAACTGCATATTTGGGAATGTGATTTCAGCAAGTCTAGACTCAGTCAATATCAACCCTGAGAAAATCATTATTATCATCTTCTCACTTTTCAAACATAAAACTAAAGTTATCTATTCTATTTATCATTTTGTTACTGAACTTTTAAATAGTAGTAAAGTGTTTTATCAACATGAGTGGCTAAAATTCTGCCAGTCAGGAGTGGCTAAAATTCTGCCAGTCAGTGGAGATACCTCCCTTGAACAAGCAGTGGACATGATCATATAAAGGACTGCTAATTATCACAACAAATCTTTTTTTCTCTTATACTTGGAATAAATTATTGTTTCAATATGGTTCAAGATTTAAGGATAAAAATATCACCAACAATGTTTAATTATACCTGAAGATTATTTAGAAAAAATAAAGCAGTGTCTCTTAGCAGCTGTGATTTTCTCTCCTTTGACTTCCTTTCTACAGCCACCTTCCAAAATTCCTGCTGCTGCCATATATTAGTGTGACATACCAACATTTAAAAATCCATGTGCAGGACAAAGGCTTCCTTAGCATTGTCTTTATTCATCTAATATTCATCTACTCCTCTGCCTGGCTATTTAAGTGACTGTTCTTTTCCAGGGAGAATTGTTCAAAATAAACTCTAAAAATGGTATTACAGAGGGATATCTGAGTTTTAAAAAAAGCTATAGGTCCCTTCTCCCCCAGGAAAATTAGGGCCTTTTGTTGGTGTACTGAAAAACAGGCAGAAAAAAAAAATTCTACAATTCTACACTATTTAATTTAAGGGAGCTGACATTCAGAGTTGGGTGGAAAAGGCCACACCGATTCCATTCACTTCTATTTGAAGTAAACCCACAAAAGGAGAGAACTGTGTCTTACTTTGCTGTATCAGTTCAGTAATCTTTGACTTTCCTTGAAAAGGAATATCTCAAAACATTGACAGTTTTACTCTGGCTTCCTTCTTGTATAGAATATAATTTTTGAATAACTGATAACATGTTTCCAATAAAAAGAAAATTTTCCCTTGAAAACATGGTGTCTTTGCAAAACACATCACTTCAGGAGAGCTTCTGGAGTCCAGATGCTTTTCTGGCATTGGTGAATAGTTTTATTCTAGTTTCTGTCACACTCTCAGCCTTTCTGTTGAGTCTGGGCAGGTTCAAAGCAGTGGACAGTACAAACATTCTCTCCACTGACAACCACCAGAATTTTCATACCCTTAAGTGCTGTGGGATGCAAGGTGTCTTAAGTTGCAACGCTCTTTAATCAATTACAAACAACTGATATGTTTCCCTTAGGACTTTTGACATTTGGGGACTCTCTACAGGCTTCATTTGAAGAAGTTTCCCATTAAGTTACAGTATTGTAGAATAAATGGGACAGTGCATTAGTTCTAAGGCCTCTAAAGAGACTTACAAATCCTATATTGCTGATTTATTTTTATGCAGTTTGTGTAGCTGTGTTGCCCTTTCTGCCTAAAAACTCCCACTTTCCTTCCATTGTTGCATGCACAATATGAATTATGTTTGTGACTACTGCTCATCACAAATGCTGTTTGCTCTCCTGGGGAAAAATCCTGGACTGGACTTATTTATTTAAAAAGACAGTGAAAGGATAGACAGAAAACAATGAAAATGCAAATACAATTGTGTTTGAATTCACAAGGCATCACTAAGCTGTGTGCAGTAAAACTGAGTGTGCTAGAGATCAATTTAGATTTATTCATTAAAAAAAAACTGAACAGGAAACAGAATTTATAAATAAGCCAAAACAAGGTTCAATATTTTGTTCTATGTTTCTATCTTAGCCTCAATAATTAGTGGTCTGATGTGGGCTCCATAATTCATACTTTTGATGCTTTCTGATGATCACGCATTAGGATCTCCTACAAAAACTTCTCTTCAAACTACCAGCTTTAACACTTTTCTTCAGCTTTAATACCTTTATCCAGTCTAATTTCACTGTATTTAATACACCTCTAATTACTGTACACTCTCCCCACTTTGAATTTTTTTTATTGAACCCTTTGGGCAATATCAAGCCAAAAACACTTGTTAAACCTGACTAGAGCTTTTTAGATCTTGAGTTCTCTAAGCCACACTCTTTGTTCTTTGTCAGATCTGTTTTGGTAGTGTCACACAGATTTAGAACTGCATACAAATAACAGATTATCCTGCTGCCTTTTTCCATTAATATTGCATCAGGTTGGCAGAACAGCAAGATTTCTGGACAAGAACAGTGTGTCACTACTTGAATTATCTTTCATAAAAATGAATATTCCTTTACTGTTAAAAATCAGAAAGCATAAATTACATAGGATAAAGACTAAACCATAAAGTCCAGACCAAATACTAAAACTGTATTACAGTGCATTTGAAAGTGCATACTCAGGCTTCAAAATTATGTGCCATGAGAGAAACTGAAAGAAAAAGCTGAATAGCTGAAACAGAAGTCTCCTGAGGAAAAAGGGGCAATACTAAGTGAATAGGAGGAAGTTCAAGTAAGCATTGCATACTTTCAATTTCCCTATTAGCAAATGTTAGCAAAGGACTGCTGACTTTGATAGATGAGCACCAACAAAATCACCAGTCTTCAGAAGGTTATTTTAAAATATATTCCAGATAGATGTCAAAAGAAAACTGAAAAAAATTCTAATATTAAAGTCAGGATATTTTCCACACAATAGAAAGTGTGTGTCTTCATTTAGCAGAGGGAAGAAAAGTGATCCTACAAAATGGCACACAGAAGTTCCCCTAAAAGGCACTTAAATATTATTTCACCTACATTGCTTACCATGGCACACAGATGTCTTACACAAAAAGCATGAAAACTGACAGCTGCAATTTAGAATAGCAAACATAAACACAATACCACACACAAAAACCCAATGTTCCTAGATTTCTGTTCCCTGTCAGGATTTTGTTTCATCTGTTAAAGAAAATAAAAATTTCAGTGAAACATGCTAAGCTGATAATACTGGAGTCTGAAGTTCATATTTATTAATGATATTTGAAGTCCGTGCTGCCCTTGCCTATTTATATATTGCTNGCAAAGGACTGCTGACTTTGACAGATGAGCACCAACAAAATCACCAGTCTTCAGAAGGTTATTTTAAAATATATTCCAGATAGATGTCAAAAGAAAACTGAAAAAAAATTCTAATATTAAAGTCAGGATATTTTCCACACAATAGAAAGTCTTCATTTAGCAGAGGGAAGAAAAGTGATCCTACAAAACTGCACACAGAAGTGCACTTAAATATTATTTCACCTACATTGCTTACCATGGCACACAGATGTCTTACACAAAAGGCACGAAAACTGACAGCTGCAATTTAGAATAGCAAACATAAACACAATACCACACACAAAAACCCAGTGTTCCTAGATTTCTGTTCCCTGTCAGGATTTTGTTTCATCTGTTAAAGAAAATAAAAATTTCAGTGAAACATGCTAAGCTGATAATACTGGAGTCTGAAGTTCATATTTATTAATGATATTTGAAGTCCGTGCTGCCCTTGCCTATTTATATATTGCTTTGCTGAAATGTCTGAACTTTGAAAGTCATTTTTGGAAATGGTTGGAATGAAGGGAAATGGCCAGGGTGCCTCCTGGAACACCACAGCCCCCAACAAATCCACTGCACTTTCCTCCTGGGAGCAGCAGGACTGCTCAGGCAATAAAATAATGACTGTAAATGCTCTCAAGAACAGGGCCACAGGATTAATCAGCCTTCAGCATCTTTCTGAACTGCCAATTAGTTCATGACTTCTTAAGGGCATCTTTGGAATCAGACTGTCAGCTGACTAGACAAAGTCAACAGAGGCAAAGCCTTTTCTTTGAATTAACCTGAAGTTAGGAACCAACTAGGACAGTGCCCCTTGTTCATCTGGAAACTCATGTCACAGGCCCTTCAAATAATGGTAAACACAGTAATTTTGAACAGAAAATATTGCTGTAGCAGTATCAAAAGAAAGGAGTTAGATAAACAATGTGATTATTTCCTTGAACTTATCAAGATAATACAAGAGCTGGGAAGGACCTAAGCTATCATTAAAAAAATTCTTTCCAACACTGGAAGGAGTTCATTCATCCAAAACAAATAATGTCATACTACAAAAATACTTTTGTTCTTGATATGACACATAAAAAAGTACTGAAACAGATTTCACAGAAAATTTGCAAAATAAACCTCTTCAATTTACTTAAAGAAATCCTGGCATTTCCCTACATTTTTAATACCACATCTGAGAGTACAACAGAGAATAAGATATATTTATTAAGACCATATGCTAGCTCTGCTCTGCCCATTTAACTTGATGAAAGATATTAAACAAACCAAAATGAGTTGTGCTTCTGCTGTGGAATAACTTTGGGAAAGTGACTCCGTATTTCTTGGTTCTTCAGTTTCTTCAGTTCTTCCATCACAAAATTAAGTCTAAACAAAGGTATTTCACAAAGCAACTGAAGATCATGTGGCTGTAGGGAGGGGGTGGGTAGTACAAAACCTGATGGATGCCCCGTGTTCCAACCAGCTGAGCCAATCTTAGGGGCAATCCTGGGCCCTGTGCTCTGGGATGCCCCTGCTCCAGCAGGGACCTTGGACCAGAGGAGCCACTGTGGTCCCTTCCAAACTGACCCACTCAGGGATTCTGCCCAGTAAAGTGGAGAATAATTTAAAAATTCATATTTTGTCCATCTGTGCAATGTTTATGTCTAGAATGTGTGGTGACAGGTGCCTCCTGGAAAGAAAAGGCAGGGAACAAACCATCCTTACTTTAAAGTCATTGTTTGCATTCTTATTGTAAACATCCACTATGAAGGATTACAGTGGATCTCAGTCCAGAAGCAAATTCCTAACTTTGATTCTTACACAATGGTTTCCCTGAAGAGAGAACAATGCTAGTGCCTGTATGACAATTTAGCATCAATTGAAACACTAAATACATTTTCAATACCTCATCATAAGACATTTTTCAGACCCTAAGCTACTCTTGTAGCTTTTTTGTCCCATTTTAGTTTCAGATCCACCTCCAATTAGGAGACTGAATCCTCTCTAAAAACCTGGAAAACTGAGAAACTCAGTCCAAGACAACTCACAGTATAATGCAAGAGTTGAGCTGTTTGAAAGAACAAGCCTCAGACTACAACTTCTGGCATACTTTGTAAATGTCTTTTGAAGTTCTGATAGTTAATCTAAATATGCCTTCCTGTCTTTTTAAGTATGTGTTAGTGATGGTCTTAACTAATTCAAATCAAAACCACAACTGCAATTTAATTTATTATATACAAATGAAGCAGACCAAGTGCATTGGGACTAAGCCAGCTGCACTTTGGACAAGAAGTTTCAACAGACAAATACCTAATATTGTCCACATTTCACAGCAGTTAAAAAAGGACAAAAGTGAAAAGAAAAGAAACAGGTAGCAGTGCCCTAGTTTTGTGCATTTAATATTTTAGGGCTCACTTACAACCCACATGACAATTTTGTGGTGTGATGCCTGCAAAAGAGAGTTCTAAACTCTCAATCATCATTTTGTTATTGAGATCCAGCTTCCCAATTAGCTACATTATATCTGCCATGCAGGCCTCACAATATTGTATGCAATATAACAGCCAAAAAACATTCAAAAGCTAAATTTTTACAAATAAAGAATTTTGCTTGTTGAAAGGCTTTCTGCTCATTTCTAGAAAACCTGCACATCCATGCCTTCCATGGGTGTTCTGGAAACTGAAATCTTGCTTGATCACACCCTAGGCAGTACAATGTACATAGGCAACTGACAATTATATGCAAAAAAAAAAAAAAAAGATGAAGCTTCTTTTACCTTCCATAGGTA
>WBNQ01008474.1:0-10406 GCA_013401375.1 Spizella passerina
TTAAAAGTACTTGCTAATAGCACACAATTAATTAAGGATGAAAATAGATCCATAATCCTCCTGACAGAAGTGCTGATTTTTAAAATTTTACCTCCTGTGAATAGTGTTAGCCTTTCCAGTTTTGGACAAGAATGTGTCCATTACACAGTCTATTAATATTTTTCCTATGGCAGGCAAATCCTCACACACCAGTGATCTCCCAGGTGTTATTTTTCATGCAAATTCAGATTGTGAATTTAAAGACATTTTTTAGTTTTTAATGCTGATGGTGCTTGGTAAAATGACACTGCAGCAAGGAATACACCCCATTCAGTGCCTCCCTTAAGACTGCAGATATGCCTACAAGTTATTTCCTTGCATACTTTCCTTGCCTATGGCCTCTCTTTGGTCTATGAGTTAATTGATCCAGGATTTTCTGATATAATTGTCTTAAGCTGTTGACCATTCAGTTAAGAAAGCAGTTGAGCATGTAAATAAAAAATAAACTCTATATTCTTTCATCACTCTTGCAATTAGGCAGCACTACTGATGGTTGGCTTATCAGGAACAACAGTGGGATTTTTTCCTTCTATAATTGAGGATGAGGTTGTGCCTTGATGAGTGACCACCTGGGACTTCAAAGGTCTAGGAGAGAGATCTCGACTATTATCCATGCTGTGATCATTTGGTGCTTCTCAGTGATGGCCAAAGAAAACAATGGCACCCCCAAATTTAACTAGTTCCTCCAGGCTTTGTGTGATGCTGAGAGAAAGGCTCATTATGAAGTTCAAACCAGAACTTTAACTTGCTTGGCAGGACAGAACAAAGTCTTTGGCCTCAGTGATGTTTTCATGTCTTTTTCTTGTTGATTTACCATAGGGCTGCATATCTGACATTGTCAAAGAGGAGGTTGCAATCTGCTTTCAGAAGAGATCTGCAAATGCAGCATCCTCACTGCTGTGGGTGTTTTTTTGTCATTTCACACTTAATGTAAAGAAAATACATCAAAAGAACAGTAAATCAGTAATTGCTATAAATTAGAAACTAGACTTTGGTTATGTTTTAGTAGTGCTATTTGCACCAAAGTCTTTTACCAGCCTGTAATGGCAGTGGGAATAGCCATCAGAGTATAATTAAACTCCATTTAGAGGGTTTAATTTGTCCTTTGGTGCTGAGAGAGTGATTCTGAACCTTAGAGTTATAAAGAAGAATTAATCACAAAAGATTAAATAAATCCCAGTTATATTTGACAAGCATTTCACTCTTCAGTAAGTCATATGATCCATAATTATTCTCCTAAAGCCTAATTAGCTCTGTTCCTTATTTAAATCATATCTCTTCCACAAGACACTTCTGGCGTGGCTCGATCTTGCCTTTTTGATGCATGTTTTACTAATCGGGCTTTTCATCCATCCAGTTAATCAGCCCTTCCCTGCCGTGAAGCCCAGCTGCTGAACTCCCTCCCCGCTCACCAAGATGCTTTAGATGTCTCATAGCCCAGCCTCAGAAAGCTTGTGTGGCCAAGTGCCCTGGGGCAGATGATAGCAGGAGTCAAAGGCCAGCACGATAGAGAGCAGTGTGATTTAAACCTGTCTGAAGAAACCTCTGAAGAGATTTTTTGCTGGAGGCTTTTGTTCCACCTATGACCTCCTCCCCCAGGACAGACACTCACTTTATCCTCTTCATGGACATTTTTGTTTTCTTCATTTGAAACAATACCATTTCTATTTATCTTTCATGTGCTTTTTCCAAGTGGGGCTTCTTAGCAGGAAGATCTTGCAGCACATTGCCCCAAGATGAATACAGTTTCAGTATCATACTGGGCCTGTGTCATTCTGCCAGTGTACATACTTGGCTCAGAAAAAGAAAAATCAAATCTTTTACCTAATCAAAAATTCCTCAGAGAGAGTGCATGAACTTTTCCAAATACTTGAAATTATTAATAGAGATGCCTTCTGAAGTATAATAGCAAACCTGTATGTTCCTGCAAGCAGATATGTAATCTGTTCACATCTGTACAGTGCCGGAGAACTTTTGTCAAGGTTCATTTGGCTACAGTTATCCCTTGTTTTTCCCCTTTAAAACTCAGCTGCAGAATTTCCAAAGTGCTTTCTGTTGAACAATAACAAAGAAATTAGGGAGCTCTCATGAATACTAATGGCTTGCATGTTTTGCCTGAAATCTTTACTGGGTAACTGTGCTGTGCAAATGCTGTTTCCTCTGCACCAAGACCTGGTTTGGAGCTGGAGGCCAGATTTATGGAGAGTGATGTAAGTCTGCCATATTATCTATGGCTAAATTCCTAAAATATAGGCTCAGACATGCCCATCTGTGTGTGCTTATCACTGAGCTAAGTGACCAGACTGCCTGGGAGTTCAGGTGTATAAACCCTGACATAGGTATCAGAGAAATGCCTTGCAAATATGTATTGATTCTACAGATCAGTCATGCCATGCTGAATATTGTTATTATGCTGTTTAATTTTATTTTATGGTGTTTCAAGTGGATAGCAAAAAAGGTAGATAACTATAAAACCAGCCCAAACCTTTCTGTGGAGAGGAGGAGAGCTAAATGGGGAAGGGATTGATTTGTTGTGCTGATATTGGACATCTCTTTTTCCATTTTGCTCAGTAAGATTCCTGACTGAGGCCAAGCAAAAGCCCAGGCAAGGTGTGCATTCCTGTCCATGCTCACACAGAGGTGCAGCTGGCCCCTCTGCTGATGTGTGGGCTCAGAAGGGAATTAATGAGCCATGCTTAAGGGAGGCAGCAGGTCTTGGGTTCAGATTGCACTGTCTCCACACCAGAGATTGTGAGATACCTGTCTCCAGCGAGGCCTTTGGGGCTTGTTACACTGCCAGAGCTGGTGCTGATGCAGACACGGGGTCTCTGGCCTGACTGGAGCTCTGTGCAAATCTCCAGGGGCAGGAGCAGCCCCATGGGATGGCAATCACCACGGTTAGGACTAAGGAAGGTAAAGCTTATTGGCAAATCCTGGGGCAGACGGACCCCCTGGCAGCAGTGGTTTGGCAATTCAGAGCTGCCATGTGCATGGCCAGCACTCAGCTGTCAACTCCTGATGTTTCTGTCCCAGCTTCTTCCAAGTGACACAAACTCTGCCAGAAAAAAATCTCATTCAGTATGCACCAAATCATTCAACACTGGAAAGATTCCTTAAAATCATTCAATGCTCTCAGACTTTTGCACAGAGAGATTTCCCAAGTGGTCAGAGCAGATGTCAGATGTTGTGCTTCTAGCATCTTCCCAGTTTCACCCTTCCTTAAAGCAGAGGGATACACTGAGATATTTCTCAAGTTGTAATCCATAAGAGAGAGGAATTACTTTGCTGCCTTTCTGCATCCAGAATGTTTTTCTGTGAAGCTATAGTATGAAATCAGTTTTAAATTTAAAGAAAGGTAATACTTTAGAAATGAGAAAGCCTGAGTTCTGAACCTGAAGCAGTCAATGGTACACGGACTTTTTAAATTCTCCTTACTCAGGCTCTCCTTGTTATCTTGTGGGTATCCTGTTGATATGGGTCTGAAAACAAGTTGTATGGCCAGAGCTGAAGATGAGATGTATCACCAAGGAAAAAAGAATCTATATAAGCATAACTTAGTATAAGCTTTTCTAGCATCAGCTTTAAACAAAAGTGCTAAATTAAAATTAAGAACACAACCTGATTTTTCAAAGGGATTTAAAAAAGGAAAAGAAAAGAAGAGAAGAGAAGAGAAGAGAAGAGAAGAGAAGAGAAGAGAAGAGAAGAGAAGANTGCCCAGGGAGATATCCCGTGTTTTTAAAAACCCGCATTACTGCTAAGTGCACCTCTTGTTGTGCCAGCTCCCCTTCCTTTGGACACTCCTTATATCCTCATCTATCCTGGAGGCTGTGACAGTCTGCATTGCCCTTTTGGGCCCTCTCCCTCTGGCTCTGTGGACCAGCTCCTTCCTTCCCCAGCACACTGGGCTCTCAGTAGTACCCAGCAGTGAGGAATTTCTTATCCAGCCTGAATTAATGCACTCTGAGTCAAATGTGTCATCACACTCAGCCCCACCATGCTGCCACTATTATATGTGTGCCAGGACCAAGCAATTCAGGTACAACCTTACAAAGAAGGATGGAGAAGAATAGGAACATAGTGTTGTTGTTGGGAATGGGGACAGCAAAGAGTTTAAGAGGCAGAGAGCTGGTAGCAAAACATACAAATTCCTGCCTCTGAAGAGGCATCCCCTTGAGAGGCACTTTGCTCCTTCACACAGTGTACCTTTGCAGCTGCAGTTCAGTCCCAAATGGTGGATGAAACTGTTAAAAACTTGAGGCCATTCCAAGATTTCAGAGCAGCTTTGCAAATGCAGCAAAGCCTTTGTTTGACCTTTCCCTGTAATCCCATGGGTGAAGCATTGTTTAATCAAAAATAATCATATCACTATTTTGTGAGTAGTTACAATAATAATAATAATAATTGCTATGTGATTTCTTTTTCATATTTTTTATAGCAGCAGTCATTTACCAAAAATAGCTGGGGTGTTTACATAATGGAGAACTTTTAAAAAGATGTTTTCTACATTGTCGTGGTCCATTCAAATTTTGAATAAATCCTGTGCCAGAGAAAGCTTTGTGATATTTGAAGTTGTTTATGGGGGTAAAAGAAGATGAATCTCACTGGCCTTAGAGAAGCCAAGATTTTCAAAGGCAAATTAAATCTGTTTACTTAATTTTTTTGGTTAGGAGTTTGCCTCTTCTGGGATGGATTGGGGAATATTTTGAAACCCAAACCAATGCAGCCAGGACACAAAGATGTCTCAGTTCCTCAGCCAAAGTCTTTGCCCAAGAGGTGAAGAGCTGGCCAGGTCCTGGATGCTCTGAGGGTCAGTTTTCCTGCTCCATGAGGAACAGACAATGAGCTTATTGGAGGATGTGTTATTGACTTTCTACCAACCATCAGAGCAGTTTAGGGTGCTTTAGGCAGACAAGGATGCAGCTCCCTGGGCAGCAATGCTGGCCCTGAGCACAGCATACAGGGGCTGCACCTCAGGCTGGAGCAGACTCCACTGCAACTCTAAGAGTTTTAGAGTTAAAAACACCTTAAAACACCCCTGTTTGGCTGGGATCATGCCAAAACCCCAGCTCTGTTGGTTCTGGCTGTTAGACTCCACATTGTGTGGGCCACTTCCTTGGAATGCCACCTCCTTATTGCTGGGACAGGGATGCAAAAGGAAAAACACACTGTGCTTGACCATTTGTATTTCTATTTCTAGCTCTTTAAGCTATTGCTTAAAACAGGACTGGGATAGATGGGCTTTTGTTCTGACCTACCTATGGCAGTTTTGTGGCCTTATCATCACTGGATATTAATGCTGCTCTTTTGTATAATAATTTCCAAAATAATCTTGTTTTACAGTGTTTCAACTTTCTGGGTATTTGGAGAACACATGCATGTACTTAGTGAGGTGATGGCCTGATTTAGTTTCTCAGTAACTTGAAAATAAAATATGCCTCTTAAAAAGCCATGAAGATTTGAAGAGCCAAAATGCTACATTCAAAAATCACAAAACACTCTGAAATTTGTTTTAACAGTTTGGATGCACTAATACATTCCTTTTATCTCTCCTAAACTTCTTGGCTTACTAAAAAGATTCCTCTCCAGATTGTCTCTAACAAATTCATCCTACACATGGGTTGCACAACTAAAACCAATCTTAATTGTTCATTCTTAGGCTTTCAGTGGTATTATCAAATTCTGGATTGATTGTTGTTTTCTAATCTTAATTACAGTGTCATTTTAAGTGCACAGAGGGTCTATAAAAATAATTTGAGCTGGTATCATGCCAAAAGCTGCATCTGGATTCCTGGAGGATGAGGGAAGCTTCCAATCAAACATCTGGCAAGTTAGCTGGATAGAGAAAGGCCAACACAGTACTCTCAACCTGTGCAGTTATCAATGGGAACTCTTGGCTGCTGTGGCAGAGTTGCTCAGCCTTTCAGTTTCATTGGGAAACTTGTTTCCAAGGTCTTGCTTAACCTAAGCTGATGATTCCTGGTTGTCCTGAGAAAAAGCTGTTCTTGTGGGGTGAAGGGATGGATTCCTTGCTGGTGGTGGTTATTTTTTGCACTGTTTTTGGTAGAGGGACTCAAGAAGATAAACAACAAAAAAAAGCCAAAAACATCAAGTGAAGGACCCCTACGGTGTGCAGTATGCCTGTGCCTGTTGTAAGCTGCCTTCCTCAGCACTTCACACTGGTGGCATCCCACCCTTATGGTACCACATTCCTATAGGCCCAGGTCATCCTTGCTGTTTTAGGGTCCAAAGAACAGCTTTGAAGACCACATCCCTCTCTATTGCTCTTGTTGGACCCCCTTGATGTGACATACAGAATGGCCTGACTTTGGTGCTAGGAAATATAGTGATGGCATCGTTCTGAGTGTCCCACTGGAAATGCCATGTTTGTTGCTCTGGTGTTTTTCAAGCAGAGATCCATCCTCAGTTCTGTGGTGCAGAGTCCTTGCTGGCACTGCAAGTTCCTCGTGCCTCCCCATCCCCTGGTGCTTGTCCCTGTTCTGCTCTGCCTGCACAGCAGCTTCAGGCTGGCACCAAGAGTGTTCACAAGCAAACCTGCGCTTCCAACCTCACCTACAAGTAGCTCTGTGAATTTTCCCCTAAATGATTCATGTTCAATTCTACCCTTCATATCTCAGTCCTGAAGTAAACACTGTGAGACAACTGAGTTAATTTCAATTATTAGCATGAGGGTGAATATTATCTTGCAGAAGCATTAAGGTTACTTGTGTTTTGTGCATGATCATTTAGCACATTGTGTGCTAATGCCAGAAGGTATCCTTGGTGCTCTTCATGTCAGCAAACTTAATATGAAGAAGTATTCTCTCTAAACTCCAAATAGCAGAAGTATCTATTTAATTCATTTGTTTTTATCATCAGAAGCAAATTTAACTTCAAATTTCTGACTTCTGAAGTTGGATCTGAAATACTTTCCAGGCTTAAGAAATCATTTTGATGTCTAGAAATAGGAAGAAAATTAGTTTGTCTCCAATGATGCTTATTTATAAAGACTTTAAAAGTGGGGGAAGGAAGAAACAATGTAGTTTTTGTGACCTGAGCCTTTGGCACCCACCCAAACCCATTTCCATGCTGAGTCTGTCCATTATACACTTTGTCAAATCTTTCATATAATCCCACTGTCTCTGCTCTTAATCTTAAAAAAATAACCCTTTGTTTTGTATGTTACTCTGGAGGATAAGGAATAGGAGACTGTCTGCAGTGTTGTCAAACCTGGGTGGGCATTTTAATGTATCTTATGCCTTTTTTTTATTGTGTAAGGGCATTTGCTCAGTGTGCGTGGGTCCGTTGGGTGTCCATTGTTTATATCCTCTGCTGGTGTTATCTCCAAATTTCTCCCTTTCTCCAAGGGAGCAGATTTCCCCACAACAACCTCTCTTCCAGGCTCAGAAAATCTGACTTTGTGAGGCCACTGAAAAGGCAAGCTGCTCTGCTCGTGGCTGCCAGAGGGCTGAGTGCTCCTGCAGGGAGAAAGCCTATATTAAGATTTCTTTTTTTTCTTTGAGAAATAATAGGAAAATTGCAATTCCTCAGGAGGCAGGGGGATGCCTGGCTGCTCTGCCAAGGGCAGATCATGCACGCCAGGATGTGCAATTGGGAACCGAGTCTCTGAACAGATTGAAATCTGCAGCCTCCACTTCCACTATGATTCTAACCCATACTTTGTGAGTTTCCCTGTTTTCTCTAAAGGGGAACTTTTGTTACAGACACTGTGTGCAGCTGTTTATTGCTTTGTGTTGATGCAATAGGCGATGTCAAGTCCCAGTCTGTATCTTTGCATCTCTCAGGAGAGCCAGACACATTCAGCTGTCAAAATATCACGTTCTGGTGAGAAAGGAAAGGAAGACAACTTTCAGTCCTGGATTTGTTGAAACTGTGTGTCACCTATCCCCTCAATTTTAACTCATGATCTGAACAACCTCCCTATGCTCACTCCCTATACTGTGTTGCTGAAATGCTGAAAAAAATACAGGACCTTAGACACTCTGTTATTTTAAGCTTAAATCAACACTAAAATCACCCACGTTATGCAACTAAGAGCTGCATTTCATAGCTTAGTGAGTTTGTATACCATTAACCTTTTTCCAGCTAACTACACTCTTCTTTTTTTGCCTAATATCCATAGTTCCAGTGTTATGACTGCTGATACTCCATGACATGTCGTAGGAAATATTTGGAATTGTGGTTGGATTGTTATGGAAGTGATAAAAGGACGTGTTACTCTGTGTCAGCATCTCTCCAGAAAAGCAAAAGGTATCAGTTGCTTGCCTGCAAGTCTCTTGTCAACTCATTAGACTTTTCTTTTTTACATAATTTATTCTCTGGGTTNCTGGTCCCTGGGATCATTGTGGGGCCTTTGTTTGACAGCCTGCCTGTAACTTGGTCACGCAGTGCCAGCATTTTGGTCCCATGTCCTTGTTTTTTTCCAGGAATGCCTGTTAAAGGATGTTTGCTTTTTACGATCCAGCTGATGGAACAAAACAGAACTGCAAGCCATTGACAGAGTGTGTGTGAATATTGAGACATAAGCCGCAAGAAAGCCAATCCTTGTCAAGCTGCAGCAGTGGAAGCTCTCTGTGTTTCACCCCCACCTGAGGTGACACCACTGAGAGTGGACAAAACCTGGTGTGGACATGGGCTTCAGCTGTGGGATCTGTAGGAACAGAGTGTTGGGTAAAGGTGTTTTCACTTGTTTAACTGGAGAATGGTTTGGTTGCTGTGCACAGAAATTGCCTGTGCCTGTTTTTTGGTGGGTCCTCCCCACTCGTGTGATGAGATTACTCAGGGGACTGGGTGAGCAGGCTGCAGAAGCTCCTAACAGGCCTCAGCAATGACAGTACTTAAAAACTCAGCACTTCTGACACCTCCTCTCCATCAAGCTGCAATGCCACTGCCTAACGTGCTGCCTAAAATCACCAGTATCATGGAGTTAAGTGGTGCTGATGGTCCATCAGTCCCAATGTGTCACCTTCATGAGCTTCCAGAGCCATTCTCCTCAATACTCTGCTCCAGTTTTCTGTAATTTTCCTCCAGTTTTCAACCATTTCCAATTCAGGGACTTCAAGAGCAGGAGACATTTTCTAATAATTCCGTTATATTTAGTCAAAATAATGGATTACTCTTTCGTGACTTAATTCAATTTCCCCTTTGACTGAAGAAATTTTTATCATCCCTTGGAAAGTAGCTCCACTGTTTAGGTAGGCATTGTGTGGGTAAAACTTGTGTTTATTTAATTTGTACCTGATTCTTACTAATTTCATCTCATGCCCCCTGTTTCCTGCAATGGGACAGTGATTTAGAATCAGATAGTACAATGCAATCACACATTTTGAGACTTTTCAGCCTGGCAGGCTCCAGAATATTTTACAGACATTTATTTAGTTAAAGTTACTCTATCACAAAAGGTTCTCCTATAAAGTCTCTGTTTCTAATCCCCTTGTATTCCTTAAATCTGATTTCTGGGACAAACATCTCTTAAAACATATTTTCTGTTAAATAAAATGTTTCTCATTTGTAGTGAATTAGGAAAGCAATTATTGAGCAATCTACTTCCATTGAGGTTTTCTACCTAAGCAAGGAGGAACTGTGGCCAGATTCAGCACAGACAGGTCTGCACCCACAGAACCTGGGACTGTTTCTGCTGGCACAGGGTTGGTTGACGTCTCATTTGGCTCCCCAAAACCTCCTCACCTGACTGGTATACCATTGTTATATGTTTGTGGCTGATTTCTAGCCTTATCCTGGCCACCTTTAACCACTGAGGTGACTCCAGCCCTGTTGCTGTTTCCTCCAGCCCTGTTGCTGGTTTCTGTGCAAGGGCTGTAACCTGTCCTTGATGTCCAAAGGGCCTCACTTTGGGCTGTGCGTGTGCTTTGGGTTGGTGTATGAAAAGCTGTACAGTGCCAATAGCCCAGCTCCAGGGATTGATCCCCAGCCCTGGAGCAGCACTGCCTTGTGGTCATGGTTGGGGCCAGCTCCCTTCATGGGTTTAACCCTGAACATCCTGACCAGGATCTTTCCAGGGATCCCAGGAGACTGTTTCACCACTCAGCTCATACAAAAAATTTATCCTCACCTCCCTTCTTTGCCCAAAACATGTCCAACGGGTAACCTGCAAGATGTTTGGTTCTTATCCCCCGTGCTGGGCTTGACATTGCTGAGGCTGAGGAGAGCTCTTCAGTTACCCATCCTTAGGCTGGTTCAGCACCATGCTGGGGCCAGCAGAGAATGCAGGGACTTCTTCCCTTTGTCAGCTTCCCAGAGAGGTGGGAACCCACCAAAGCAGCTGCTGGTCCAACATCTGTCTGGGCTGGGTGTGCAATGGCCACCCCTGGGATGGATGCATATGGGGA
>WBNQ01008476.1:11941-23151 GCA_013401375.1 Spizella passerina
CTCTTCACCAAGTTGTGTGTTGTCACCATCACCATTCTTCCTAAACAAAAAGATTACTGCTAATCAGAAGTTTGGAAGAATTATGAACGAGGTCTTTTTCACAACAGAAAAAAAAAAAAACAATTGTGAAAAAAATTAAAAATTTCCAGCACTTCTACAGTTGTGAAAATTTAATAGAAAGAAATAAAAAAATCCTTGTAAAAGCTGGAAAATATGATCTTCTATCAAGTTAAGAAACTAAGCTGTCCTGCTTCTAAGAATCAAAATCCTCCCTCTAGAATATGTTATTATACCTGATCAGAAATGGCCCAACTAATGCATATGTTATTTCCTCTATGTAACTTTGGAGGAAGAAGCAGGTAACGAACTAGACAGTATTTCAATCACACCAAATTTTGGGAAGTTTGAATACAAATTCAAGAGAAAAAAAGCATTTTATCCCTTAATATTGGTACTCATCCAATCTGTTTTGTATCCTGCCAGGAAAGAGAAGATAAGTGAAGGAAATGGTAATGCACTTAAATGCTACTAAAATATTTAGCTGTCTTATCATGTCTTTGAGATCCCAACTCTTTACATGATTAATACCTGTTTACTGCTTTTCTTCTCTTCTGTATTTTTCTTGTCGTTTTTCTTGTAAGCTTCGAATGTAGCTGGGTCAACACTGTACAAACACTCAGTCCACTTCCCATACAATGCACAGAGTTTCTTTTTGCTGTCACAAAAAGCAGACTAAGTTTACAAAGGAGCTTAAAGAGATTTATTTCCCACTTCAGACAAAAATATGTTAAAGAAGAACTTTTGAGGGCAATTTTAAAACTCCATTACTGGTATTGCAGAATTCTTAACCCTGCTGTTGCGGGTTCTTGCCTTTGAAAGACTCGGTTAAAGGCATTCAGTTCTACAGCTCCCCTCAAAACCAAGGGCAGTCATTTGTTTCCCATTTGGAATTAAGCTGTTACCTTTTGTCCTGAATGTAGCCTTCAACTTTGTGCAGCTCCTTCCCAAAGAGGCCACAGGGCTTGAAGCTTAGTACACATTTCTCCCCAGTTCTAAAGGCAGAACAAGAGAGCACTAATTACTTCCAAATGCTTTTCCTTTTCAAACTTGCAGGAAGTGAAAGCACTCACACTCTTAACTTACTTATGGTTAGTTATTTCCACGTTTCCATACTGCTCAATCCAAAGTTTGCCCACAATAATGTTATGCACGCAGCAGGTAGGGTTTGTCCATGTGTAGGCTTCGTTGTGCCTAAGGGAAGGGAATAAAAATTAAAATACTGTTTCTGTGTACAGGATGTCTGTCCTTCAATAAGCCATCATCATTCCAAGTCTTGAAGTGGGCATGGCAATAAGTCAGTAAACCCAAGAAGTTTATTAACCTGTTGCTACTGATTTTACCAACTCCTTGGAACAGTCACTTTGGTGCCATCACTGTTAGCATGGAAAGCCAACAGGACTCAGGCATGGTGGCTTTAGCAGAACTGATGTCCAGGAACTTGGAGAACATCCAGGCCCAGGTCCCCACTGGCGCTATTAGCAGCATGATGGGGAAACAATGGTAGTTCTTTTCATCTTCCCATCCCCTCCTCCCCACAAAGTGATCTGCCCTCAGGCTTTGGGATGTAGGTACTGGGCACTTCCATTCCTAAGCCTGAGACTAATTCACTAATCATCAAGGACGAGGCACTGTACCCCTTCAATTATTACCGATCCACTTACTCAAGAAGCTCCAAAGTCATTGTGCCTTTTGGTTCTGCTTCCACACTCTTGCCCCAGAATTTGAGTTTAGGATAAATTGATCCATGAAACACAAAATCATTATTTAAGCCTTCAGCATAGAAAGCACTGATTGGTGGATGATGGCTGACTTGCTCTGAGAGAAGTCTAAATCCAAGATCATCTCTGCAAAATAAAGATAACCAAACCATGTACCTACATATCAAGTGTAGTGAAGTTGCAGTTGTTTTTCCTGAGGTGAAAGGGATAGTTGGATCCATGCATAGTTGCTGTACTCAGTGCAAGACATAATTAAAAGCCTAGGTTAAACTGAAAAGATCAACTAAAACATAGAACACCCTCATCCTAAATAACTAAGGACTTAATACAAAAAAGAAACAAGAACTACCAGATCTGATGAGTCAATATAGCTACTTTTGATACTGATCTCTTTCTTAAATCTTCACATAAACATGGGCCAAAATATTAACTGAAAGAAAAATCGGCCTTGTGTAGCTGTACCTATTAATAGACTCATGCTGCTCATTAGGTACTGTGAACACTCCTGTACACTCTCCTTATGTACCATTCACTTTTTTCATTCATAAGGTTTTGGGGGAAAAATTAATTTTTGTAGCTAAAACTTGCTTTTAAACCTGGCAAATTTCATTTGCCTGCTCTGAATTGAAAAATTAAGTAGTTTCTCTTCACTGAAAGGTCAATCAGTGAACATCAACACGCAGTGCATGCACCTGCAGCAGCTGCTGGGAGAATGGCTGGAAGCTTGAGCTCGAGTGCAGTCTGCAAGCCAGCCAACAGATCTAATGAAACATCTCTGCCATGGAATACCCCCCTGCAGTGCAGCAGCCCTGTTCATTACCTGATCAGTTCATAGGTCTCTCCAAGCAATGGGTTGAATGGCTTCCCAGTGCGTTCCCACTGTGAGGCTACAGCAGACACAGCAAATGCAGCCACACACTGCTCGGAAGAGTAAGGTCACACAGTTAGCCAACAGTAGCCATGGTGTTACAGAATATCAAAATACTTTCCTAGACTGGTGTCCTGGTTTCTGCTGGGATAGAGCTGATTTTCTTCCTAGTAGCTGTTTTGGATTTAGAATGAGAACAATGCTCATAACTCAATGATGTTTTAATTGTTGCTAAGCAATGTCTAGCAACAAAGTCAAAGACTTTTCAACTTATTATACCACCCCACCAGGCTGGGGGGAACAAGAAATTGTGAGGGGACACAGCTGGGAGAGCAGACACATTGACCAAGGGGATATTCCATGCCATATGACATCATGCTCAGTATATAAATAACCTAGAGGAAAAGAAACCTGGCAAGGGGCTCCTGCTGCTTGAAAACTGCCTGGGCACTGGTGCACTGGGCACTAGGCAGTGCATGACTGCACTGTGCATCACTTATTTTGGATACTCAGTTAGATACTTCCCAGTTCTATCCCCCATCCCATGGAGGAGGTGGGGGGAATCAGGGTGAGCGAGTGGCTGTCTGGTATTGAAGCTGCCTGCTGGCCTAAACTGTGACAGTTCTGGTTCTGTACAAACTCCCACCACATGGACCTGACTTACTGTGCACCTCTGGATACTGCTTCTTGTCCAGGTCTTCATAAATCACCTCCAGCAGGGCTACTTTCCTCAGATACTGACACCTTTCTCCAAGGTGCTCCACTTGTCTGGGAGACGTGTAACATCACCCTTGAAGGAATATCTTTCCTTCACACCTGACATGAGCCACCTCCACAGTGACTTGTGTCACTTTTCCAATCCCTCTGTCACTACCTCAGTTCCTAAAAAGGGATCCTACCTGATTGGCTTCCTTATCCTCCAATTCCAGACTACTGGCTCTGTTATTACCCCAACACTGGAGCTGGCTGGTGACAATGTGTTTGCCTGGACGACAGCTGAAATCTTTTTGTGTATCTCACAGCTCACTCAGGGACAGGGATTGTGTGGGTACTGCCTCATGTATGAATCTTTCACCTTCCTCCTCCCCAGTCAGCAGCTACCTCTCCTCCTTCTCCTGTTCTCTCATGACAGCCCTGCTTCAGAGTAGTCTGTCTTGTCTACATCTTTCTCCTGCTCCCTCTTGGGAGAAACTCCTTCATCGCTTCCTAAAGGAGCTGAGTTTTGCTTCCAACACTTCCTCTTGTGTATAGGGGCGACTGACACCAGCATGGGTTGGTTTTTAGGTTCAGCAGTGGTGCCAGACCCAGGAGTCGGAGTAGCTCCAGTGCCTCTTGTTCTATTGTCAGATCTGGAGGCCTTCTCTTGCCCTTGAGAGTACTGATGTGTTGAACAGAGCTCATTAGGCCTGGGCCATGCCCCAGCACCTTGCAGTGAGTTCTGTCACTCTAGAATTGCCAGGGTGACAGCATACTTTTTCACAGAATCACAGAATAATGGGGTTGGAAGAGACCTCTAAGATCATTGAGTCCAACCTATGCCCTAACACCTCAACTAGTCTACAGCACCAAGTGCTATGTCCATTCTTTTTTTAGATACATCCAGAGATGGTGATTCTACCACCTCCCTGGGCAGAGCATTCCAGTACGTTATTATTCTTTCGGAGAAATTTTTTTCCTAATATCCAACCTGTACCTTTCCTGACATAACTTGAGACTGTGTTCTCTGGTTCTGTCAGTTGCTGCCCAGTGGAAGAGACAAACCCCCACCTGTCTACAACCTCCCTTCAGGAAGTTGTAGAGAGCAATAAGGACACCTCTGAGTCTCCTCTTCTCCAGGCTAAACAACCCCAGTTCCTTCGAACATTCCTCACAGGGCTTGTGTTCCCAGCCCCTCACCAGCCTCACTGTCTCCTCTGGATGTGCTCCAGCATCTCAATGTCCTTCCCAAACTGAGGGGCCAGACCTGGACACAGCACTCAAGGGGTGGCCTCACCAGTGCCAAGCAGAGGGGAAGGATGACCTCCCTGCTCCTGCTGGCCACTCTATTCCTGATCCAGGCCAGGATGCCCTTGGCCTTCTTGGCCCCCAGGGCACACTGCTGGCTCATGCTCAACTGGTTGTCAACCAGCACCCCCAGGTCCCTTTCTGCCTGGGCACTGTCCAGCCACACCGTCCCCAGCCTTTCCAAACATTTTATTAATTTCTCGGGATTCTGCACTTGCTTAGGAGTGAAATTTCAAGATGTTAGAGATGCCCACTATCCTAGTGCTTACCCAGACTATCCCACACACCCTGTCAACTCATAGTTTTCCAGCCCTGGGGCAGATCTCTGGATGGTATCCCCAGATAGTTGTTTTACCATAAACAAGACCAGAAACACATTCATGAGATGCAGCAAAGGAACAGATGGATTTGATATCCTGATGATATTCAAAATTCTCAAGACGTAATCAGCCTGGAGGAGAAGGGGATGATGGAAGAAGCTATCTCCTACATGGATTGGCTCTCTGACAAGAAAAGGCAAGAAGTGTAACTATGAATGGTTTCCTATAGATGGCTCCCAAGATGTGGAAACGCTGGCAGTGCTGAGTACTAGCACCAGCTCAGAGGCACCACCAGGAATCAAAAGACAGTGTTACAAAGTACAACAAAATGTTAACCTTAAACCAGCCTCCAGAGGTGATAAACAGCACAGCAGGGAACATATACAGCAAGTTAGATGTTGCATAACTCAGCTCCGAGAACACTCACAGCAGCAAATAAATCAACATTGCAACCAGAGACTACCAAACTAGTATCATAAATGCTTATAATGAATTTGCTTTATTATGCTCTGATCAGATTCACTGTTGTCTCAACCATTCAAGCTCTGCTCCTTGTGGGGTGCCATGAAGGACTGTTGTGGTTTAACCCAGCAGGATAAACACCACACATTTGCTCACTCAGCCCCTCCCCAACCCAAATGGGATGAGGGACAGACTAAGGGGATAAAAAATGTGAAATCAGTGGGTTGAGATAAAGGCAGCTTAATAGGGCAGAAAAGCAAGGGAAAATAATAATGATAAAAGAATGACAATCATGACAAGTAATGCACAGCACAATGGCTCACCACCCAGGGACTGATGGCCCATCAGATCCTGAGTAGCAGCCCCCAGACACCTTTCCCTTAGCTTATGTACTGAGCTTGACACCATATGGTATGGAATATCCCTCTGGACAGTTGGGGCCAGCTGTCCCAGCTCTGCCCCCAACCCTGCTTCTTGTGTCCTTACTAGTGGGGTGGCACGTAAGGAGCAGAAAGTCTTTAAATTACTGTAAACACAGCTTAGGCACAACTAAAACAGTATGTTACCAGCATTATTCTCATTCTAAATCCAAAATACAGCACCATACCAGCTTCTAGGAAGAAACTGAACTCTATCTCTGTGAAAAGCAGGACAATAAACAAAACTAGTAAATGAATAAGAGAACTCAACATGCAGCAAGTTACAGCAGTTCCTCCTACAATGAGACTACGTAGAAGGAAGAAAGATCCCACAACACTGAGCAAGAGCTCACATGAACAAGCAAAGCCAACACACCTGCATCCTCTCAGTGGTGCTGGAAAGCGAGCTGGCTTTGTGGATGAGGTACGTGTGCTCCATGTACTCCGTGAGGCGCTGCAGGAAGCTCAGGGGCTCGTTGAATATAACCGGCATTGTGATCTTCGACAGCTCCTGATGCACAAATGAAATTCCTGTTACAAGCTGAATGATTAGATACCCTGACCCACAGTAACCCAAGTGTAATTGGCTTATTACAAAAATAAATGACGCTCTTAGTGCTAATGCAATGTGCTTGACCTGGCTCTGCTAATACTGAAAGGACAAAACCCTTATGAGCTCAATAAGCAGAGCTGTGCTGTTGTTAAGGCTACTTTTAAAACAAAAAGTAAACTAAGCATCAAACTTCCTATCAATGAAAGCATTAAGAAGGTGAGATGAAACAATGGAAAGAAGTATTAAGGACCCTTTAAAAGACTAAGTTATTTATTATTCCATAAATAAATATAGACCATAGGCCATCTAATCACTTAAACATATTATCTTTTTTTGGAGGCAGGTGGGTAACTGGGGGGAGGAGAATAAGAAAGAACAGGGAAACATGGTGGTACAAGAGTAAAAAGAGGGATTTTGTATTCTGAAGAAAAAAGGGAGTTTGCAACAGGAATAAGAATTTAAAGGAAGCCCTACAGATTGGATGCTATCTATTCTCTCTCTGCATTTTTAAACAGCATGCCCTCTGAATGCATAACTCAGCAATGGTTTAAACTGCCTGCAGCAGCAAATTAAAAGGCTGTAAGTGTGACTGCTGGTCAAGGGTGAGGCAAACAGCACCATCCTGAGCCATAACAGCAGCACCAGGCACCAGGAGCCTTGGCAGATGCTTTGGTACAAGCCACTACAAGTTCTGCTGCCCCCCACAACTACAACTTCTCTGCAGAATTAAGACCCTTTTTTCCTGCACATACCTTATGCAAGGCAGGCTTTCAATCTGTTCTTTGTATTTTGTAACACTTTTCCACTAAAGACACTGGGAGAAGCCTCAGACACTTCACATCAACTCGGGAGACTTGGAGCTGCTGATTCAGGCACTCCCCAGCATTTCCACACCTCATTGCTTGATGCTGCTCCTAACTACACCAAGGGGAGGAGGAGAAAACAACAGCAACTAAACCCACAAACTTTCCCTTCTGTAGACTACTGTTAGAGACTGACAGAGGTTTATCAGCAGCACATATTCCCAGCCTATTGTAGGATCTAATGGAGAGAAGAGCTCTTCTCAATTCACACCTAGCTGGAAGCAGATTAGATGCCAACGAGCTAACTCTGATCTGGCCACCGTCTGGTCAGTAACACATGGAAGGGGGAAGACTCCGATACTAAGGGGAAGGGACAAAAGCAAAATGAAAGCGGTTGTTTTTCTGGGGTTGTTTTGTTTTCTCCACAGTCAAAATAAATTTTAAAAACCCCCGCAAAGTACTTAAAAGGCTCAAGTCAAGACACTTTTACTGAAAGAATATTGCTCTGACTAGTTCGACCTTCTTAAGTTAAGAAGGTAAAGCATAAAGCAAATTAAGCATAAATGAAGCAGCAAATTAATAAAGCATAAGTAGTAAACTAAAAAGAAAAAAACACAACCTAAAACAAAACAAAGCAACCCCATAAACAAAAGAAAAAACACATACAAAAGACCTCTTCTCCCAAAAAAGTTTTCATTTGGGCCTCAAATAAAACAATCACTCCCCATTTTTTATCATAGCTTTCTGATTACCTACCATGCCAATGCATTTTCTTAAGATACTCCAGATACTGAAATCATTTCTGGAAAACATTGGAGATGGTAAGCTTGTTCTGTGGAAAGAAAGAGGGGAAAAAAGCAGAAGTAAGAAAAGTTTTCCAATACTAACCATGACTAAGAAATGCAAATGCTCATTTATGAAAGGAACAGTTTCCGAATTTTTAAATTAAAATCCCTGGGGCAATGACAGTGCTACTTTGAAGCACTAAAACTGTTTTACCTACAAAGAAACATGAATTTCTCCAAAACCAGAACCATTAATTTTGCATAACACCAACGGAAGAGAGCAGTCTACAGCAGTCATCAGAACAGTTTTCACAATGGCACTACTAAGATATTTAGTTGTGTCTTTGTGAGAAAGTGGAAGTAAACTGAATAGGTACAAAAGTACATTCACTATGTCTGAACAGATCTGAGGGTTAAAACAGTGTGTTTGTTTTGAGGTTTTTCTCCTAGTCACCTTTACACTGACACTGAAGGGCCACAACATTTATGGCCTATATTAAAACCAGCCCTCAGGAACAACAGAAAAAAGCAGCACCATTAAAGAAGGGAAAATGGAGCAGCCTCTTCTACACGGAAGTCAAGCATGCAGTTTGTTCAGTTTTCTTACTGCTAGTGAGCAGCTCAACTGTTAATCCAATTTACTTCTAGAAAGGCATAAGTATTGGTTAAAGTCCTTTGTCCTTTGACAACACAAATCCATTTTTGGATCATGATGCTATTGCCAACAAACAAAATTCACAATTTTTCTNAGCAGATTAGGTGCCAACGAGCTAACTCTGATCTGGCCACCGTCTGGTCAGTAACACATGGAAGGGGGAAGACTCCGATACTAAGGGGAAGGGACAAAAGCAAAATGAAAGCGGTTGTTTTTCTGGGGTTGTTTTGTTTTCTCCACAGTCAAAATAAATTTTAAAAAACCCCCGCAAAGTACTTAAAAGGCTCAAATCAAGACACTTTTACTGAAAGAATATTGCTCTGACTAGTTCGACCTTCTTAAGTTAAGAAGGTAAAGCATAAAGCAAATTAAGCATAAATGAAGCAGCAAATTAATAAAGCATAAGTAGTAAACTAAAAAGAAAAAAACACAACCTAAAACAAAACAAAGCAACCCCATAAACAAAAGAAAAAACACATACAAAAGACCTCTTCTCCCAAAAAAGTTTTCATTTGGGCCTCAAATAAAACAATCACTCCCCATTTTTTATCATAGCTTTCTGATTACCTACCATGCCAATGCATTTTCTTAAGATACTCCAGATACTGAAATCATTTCTGGAAAACATTGGAGATGGTAAGCTTGTTCTGTGGAAAGAAAGAGGGGAAAAAAGCAGAAGTAAGAAAAGTTTTCCAATACTAACCATGACTAAGAAATGCAAATGCTCATTTATGAAAGGAACAGTTTCCGAATTTTTAAATTAAAATCCCTGGGGCAATGACAGTGCTACTTTGAAGCACTAAAACTGTTTTACCTACAAAGAAACATGAATTTCTCCAAAACCAGAACCATTAATTTTGCATAACACCAACGGAAGAGAGCAGTCTACAGCAGTCATCAGAACAGTTTTCACAATGGCACTACTAAGATATTTAGTTGTGTCTTTGTGAGAAAGTGGAAGTAAACTGAATAGGTACAAAAGTACATTCACTATGTCTGAACAGATCTGAGGGTTAAAACAGTGTGTTTGTTTTGAGGTTTTTCTCCTAGTCACCTTTACACTGACACTGAAGGGCCACAACATTTATGGCCTATATTAAAACCAGCCCTCAGGAACAACAGAAAAAAGCAGCACCATTAAAGAAGGGAAAATGGAGCAGCCTCTTCTACACGGAAGTCAAGCATGCAGTTTGTTCAGTTTTCTTACTGCTAGTGAGCAGCTCAACTGTTAATCCAATTTACTTCTAGAAAGGCATAAGTATTGGTTAAAGTCCTTTGTCCTTTGACAACACAAATCCATTTTTGGATCATGATGCTATTGCCAACAAACAAAATTCACAATTTTTCTGTTCTTATCAATAGATAAAAGTTACCTAGAGCTTACTCAAACTGCATGAACTACTAAAGTTTCAATGTTTAGTTAACTCCAAATTATTGTGTTGCTATCCTAACCAACGTTGTCTTGTCTCTGCTCAAGGTAGCTAAAGCAACCCTTTTCAGGGAGTGTGAACAGGCCGTACCTTCCTTCTCCACCCCACCTTTCTGATAAACAGAAACACTGCCTTCAGAAAAAAATACTCAGGCTAAATTGTTTGTTTCAGTAGCCCTACTTGCTGTGCTACCTCCCCTACTTATCTGCCACTGGAACACCTTTACCAGGGCTGATGCTTCAGTTTTCAGAAAGAACAAAACCAAGAAATGTTCCTTAAAATCAAACAAGCCCCATCCCATCAAAAACCCAGTCATATGTCTGATCTCCTCATGGTAGCACACTATAGTGTTAGCAAGTAGCTACAAGCCCAACACTGACTTGTTTTACTCAGCTCCTCTGCAGAGGATGAGTGGGTAGAAGGATTTATTTTAATTGTCCAACACACCACCACTCACTCCCCAGTCTGACTTTTCACTGACACAAAAATATTTTGTGAAAAAGATCACCCTGAATAATATAAAGTATAAAATACTTCTGTGGATGTTTTGATACATATGTCCAGGAGAGGACAGTGTCCACCAACTACTCAGTCTTATCTTCACTTGTAATGTTAACTTGTTTTTCCTGTGTATCCTTTAATGCAGGCAGTCAGCAAAGTGGGTATTTGTGTTTTAGTAAGTCCTTCTGCATGTTAAACACATTAACCCTTAGTTTGTGAAATATACAAAGAAATTGCTTTCCTTACATACTAAAACTTACATTTTCATTAAAGTTAACCCGCCCTTTTGTTCAGTTTGAAGGTTGGCATTCAGTTTCAGCCACTCATCCGAATTTGTTGCCTATATCAGTCAAATCTGCTGTGGGAGTCAGTTCTCTCCTCCCTCTAGAACACACACACACACTCTGAAAGAACAAAGCAGTTTTAAGCCACCAAGGAAGATCCCAGGGACAAGTAAAGACATGTGGACAAATGACAGGCAGCCAAGACTTGAGGCCTACTAACCTTGACATACTCCCTGTGATTAAACAAATTATTTTTGAATACAAAAATTCCTCTCCAGATGTCAGTTTCAAAAACAACTCGGGAAGTTAATTTTAGCTTTAAGTGACAAAAACATCTGTTGGAATTTC
>WBNQ01008478.1:0-29484 GCA_013401375.1 Spizella passerina
ACTTAATAAGAAAATTCTGCACTCATTTGGTACGTTTCAACTTTTTGGTTTCAAAATATTTTGCAAAGTCAGGAACTGCTGGGATAACTTTGGCTCAGTGAAGGGAACACTTCACTGATGACTGAAATCAGGTGGTGCGTTGTATAGAGACATAAAAGCAGGATACCATAAGCTGAGTTCCCTCTCTTCCTACCCAGAAGCACAGGGGGGCACTACACTGGTGGGATGGAGCCACTCAAGTTAGATGCCACCACAACATATTCTCATGGTAAGCATGCACAATTTTTACTGCTTTTTTTCATCAGGCATTTAGGTAGGACATAGAGCAAGCAAGGGACTACCAGGCCAGCTTCACCTCATCCAGTGCTTGAAGCCTGGTCCTCCATTTCTGAGAAAAGCCATTTCTGGAGGACCCAGAAGTTGAAGAGCTGTCCCCAGGTTTTGCATGAATGATTTGCCCTGAAAAATGTTTTCCTTCAAAGTCCTTTTAGGTATTGATTAACCTGTGACCTGAAACTATAAACTAGAAATCTATTGCACAACTGCTTCCACTCTGTCTATTCTGGTTGCAGGTACTGCTGTTATCAAGACAATTGTCTCATCTTTTCCTAGCTCCTGTTCAATCACTTAAAATAATCAAGGCCTGTGCCTTGGGGGATCTGGTCTATTCATCTGCAGAAAGCTTCACTGCAGAAACAAGTAAAATTTGGATTCCTACATATTCCCCCAACATATGCTGTCAATATTGCTTTACTATGAGGAGAACAAGAAGTCCAATCTATAGAAATTTCAATAAAACATTTCTATTCATAGGATCAAGGATTTCAGTCTTTAGGCTATATACTTTAAATCTATTCCTAAATGTTTGTGTGTCCCTCAAGTCTGATTGCTTTGGCATCTGTAGTACATATAGACTCAGAGCACTGCATAATGTGCTGGACTTCCTACAGCTGTGCAGTTCTTTGCTGTCCATTTCATGTCAGTCATCTGCTCAGACCTCACTTTTCTCCCACATGCAGCCTGGATAAAATCAGAATTGACAGAATCAATATCTATGGTAAAAAAATAGAGACATCAATAAAAGAGTCAAAAATGCAGGGATTTTGTAGGCAGCCCAGAGCTGGTGTGTTTTCCTGCCAGATACCTTAAGTTTCTACAGCATTCCTCAAAAATGTATCTACCAAAATCTCCAAGCATATTTTGTTCCGGACTGTTTTGTCTGTGCAAGGAAAAGTGACCAAGTGGCTTTAGAATAATAGCTCTCTATATCTTCCTAAGGAATATACCTGACTGAAGCAGAAAGCAAATGTCCACGGATTGACTGGAAGAAGATTAAATTGCATCTGCTCTAGAAGTAATGCTAAACCCACAGCTCATGATGGGAGGCTGCCTGAAGCCCCTCTGTTCTCTATCCCTCTCAGGATAGACTCCCACTCTCCTTTGAGCTGGGTGGCTGTGACTAAAGAGGATTATTCCTGATGTGCTCCTTCAAGCTCCTTGTGCTAGCCATGGTGAACCTTCCCCAAGCTACAGGCAGAGCTAAATCCATCAGGACAGTACCATACAGCTGGTGGATTCCCAAGCTGGAACACAAGCATGTGCCAAGAGAAGCACTTTAAGAAATGAATATGATTCTATAGAATTCTGTTATAATTCTAAAGACAGAATTTGCATGTAGGGCAGTGCACTGGGACTGCCCCTTACACTGGTGTCCAACCACTGGATCTCTTCAGTTGCTCCCTGCATCACTGGCTACCAGGATTGCTCTTTACAGGTAAAAGGTTCAGCCAAACAAACAGGAATGCTGTGGTTGGGTTCATTCATTTGCATATGAAATATATAGATATTTCAGAGCTGAATCAAGAGTTCTACCACCTGTCTGTGACAGGGAGAAGGTTGTACCACATCTCTGTCACCCAGCACCATGAATTTAGCACTATGAACTTGCCACCAAGTTGGATGGGAAGAACTGTTGAATGGAGGCCTCTTCCCATGAAAAAGATTTTTCTGTCTGTGCCACCTCATACATATATTAAAGATTCCTAACAAACTTGAAAGCCTCAGTGCAGGTTTAAGCAGTTCATTTCATCAGTTAGAGCTATGGTCAGTATTGAACACCTGACTGCCCTGGGCACCACCCTGTGGTGCTAGCAATGGCTGTGGGCTCAAGACTTGTCCCAGCAATGTTACAGAAAAAGGAGAGGTGGCACAAATCATTTCAGTGAGTATGGTTTTTTGACTCATCTTTGAGGATGAGTCATGTCTTACCAAGAAATGGGCAATAAAGTGTCTGCTTCAAAGCTACTGCCTTTATAACTGCACATAAAATAGGCAAGTACGGAATACTGGGGGGACCATACTTGTTTGGTCAAGTAGCATAAGAAAAATGTTCCCAGCTGAACAAAAAGCAAAAAATAAAATAACAGGCATTAGCCTCCAGGTTTTTCAAGCTGTCTACTTCTGTTGCTGAATCAAGAGACATAAGGGACCTTTTATTGTTTTGAAACTCATTCCTTGATCTTTCCGCTGTGTAACAGAAAAGGCATGATTAGATAGACCAAGCCAGAAAAATCCATCAAACTAGAACACAAAAAGCCCTTGGCTAGCTAAAACCTCAAGAGCTTATATGGGTAGAAGAGCTACAGTTTTTATACAGCAAATTCCGAAAGCAAATACATCCTTGTCTAAGTGCGTGAAAAGCCCATTATGTGTATGAGAACAATATCTACTAATTCGGTACTAAACCCATTAATAAAAATCATTAGTATGTTTGATGGGTTATCACTAGTTTAATTTGTGATGAATCCAGCAAGTAGTGGGCTGTAATGACCTGGGCCTGGAAAAAATTCTGAAGGATGCTCCGTGGTGTTCTCTGGCACTGTTGCTCTCAGATGTCTGAAGGTCAGAGTGGTCTGAGGAGAGGCCACTGGCTCTTGGCGATGTCAGGTCAGAGAAGGTGAAGGGAGACACTGTTTTACCTGCCTTGAGACAGAAACCATGAGCCCAGAATTGAGCNACCTGACTGCCCTGGGCACCACCCTGTGGTGCTAGCAATGGCTGTGGGCTCAAGACTTGTCCCAGCAATGTTACAGAAAAAGGAGAGGTGGCACAAATCATTTCAGTGAGTATGGTTTTTTGACTCATCTTTGAGGATGAGTCATGTCTTACCAAGAAATGGGCAATAAAGTGTCTGCTTCAAAGCTACTGCCTTTATAACTGCACATAAAATAGGCAAGTACGGAATACTGGGGGGACCATACTTGTTTGGTCAAGTAGCATAAGAAAAATGTTCCCAGCTGAACAAAAAGCAAAAAATAAAATAACAGGCATTAGCCTCCAGGTTTTTCAAGCTGTCTACTTCTGTTGCTGAATCAAGAGACATAAGGGACCTTTTATTGTTTTGAAACTCATTCCTTGATCTTTCCGCTGTGTAACAGAAAAGGCATGATTAGATAGACCAAGCCAGAAAAATCCATCAAACTAGAACACAAAAAGCCCTTGGCTAGCTAAAACCTCAAGAGCTTATATGGGTAGAAGAGCTACAGTTTTTATACAGCAAATTCCGAAAGCAAATACATCCTTGTCTAAGTGCGTGAAAAGCCCATTATGTGTATGAGAACAATATCTACTAATTCGGTACTAAACCCATTAATAAAAATCATTAGTATGTTTGATGGGTTATCACTAGTTTAATTTGTGATGAATCCAGCAAGTAGTGGGCTGTAATGACCTGGGCCTGGAAAAAATTCTGAAGGATGCCATGTGATTATTAAAGGCACTTTAAAACCCTTTTCTGACAGAGTTCCATGCTCCTTCTGATTTTACCAACAAATACTGACAGAAACATCATTCTGTGACCTTATTCATATTTGCAGTTGTTGAAGTTCAGTGCCATTGGGATAAGATATTTAGAGCAAAGTTAGACATACTAAAGTCTTGCTTACAGTGAGACTAGAAATGCAAACTTCCCTTAAAACTTACTCTCAACACCTTTGCTCTTTACAACATATTTAGCATCATATCCCATCTAGAAATTTAAAATGCTCCTGGTTTCATTCTTTTCTGTGCAGGAATTTTGTATCACCTTCCCTATCTCTCCACTGACATTGTTTTATAACAATTCATATTCCTTTAAAACTCCTATTGATCCATGAAGAAAACAATGAACGAGACTTGGTTTAGGTTCAATAAATATTTCTCTTGTAGTTTTTGGTACATTTTATCATTTTATCACAGAAGTCGTAATATCTGGTGTTTTACTTACAACTAGACCTTCTGAAATCATACAATGATGTGAACACTTCTGCTTTAAAAAAAAAAAGAAAGTTTCTCCCCCACAAATTAAACTATGAAAACATTCATATGATGGGCTTTGGAATTTGATTTACAATTGGAATTTTAAGAAGGGGATCCTTTCCCTTGCTAGGTAAATGAACATTTGTATTAAAAAAAAAAACCCAAAAAGCTTATTTTCCTCAGAGGTATTTAGAAAAGAAAATACTTTTGTTGTCTTTGTAAACCATAATAATTTTTACTTTGACCTTAATATTGGACTGCCCATCCTGTTTATAATATCTCAACCCCTGTTAACACTGACCACAGGGAAATCTATCATAGATACTTATTAGCATGCTCAAGACTATTTTCAGCTCAGGGTGAAGTAGGATGTCTCAACACTCATTACAATAACACCCTGTTAGGTTTGAGTCTTAGTAGTTTATAAAACACTTGCAAATCTTGAAGGGAAAAGTGATACACACTTCCTAAATATATTACTGCTTTGTTTACTTTCATATTCCATCTTTTATATCATCATTTCTTATGAAAGAAAACATTTGAAAAGGCTCTTTAATGAGCCTGTTGAGCTCACACATGGCAGATACTGGTTGAATGATTCCTCATAACATTTCATGATAACACCAGGTATGCACCTTTATGCATCAGCTGTGTTGAAATAGTGACTGTCCACCTACTGCTTGAAGAACCAGTTTATAAAATTAACTGTAGAGACAAAGCAGTAAAAAAAATCAGTAAAATTCCTGGATACTTCTCATGCGAAATGATCAACAAATGAGCCAAAGGAAATCAATCTTCCAACAAAATATTTAATGGGGTCAAAGTAAGAACTGCAACTACCATTCTAAATAAAGTCTCAGTCAGTTTTGATTCATTTCCCTCTACCCTAAATACACTCAGGTTGTAAATAGAACAAGGGAGGGAAGAAAGGTCCAAGGTAATTTCTGTATCTCTGAACTCATGCCCATACCCTGGCACAAACAAAAGGTCACATTACCCAATCTCCTTATATGCGCTACTGCTTGTGTACTACAGCTGCTGAGAGCCTGAATGTGTGCTAATAATAACCACACAATCCAGCCACTCTCAGTGAAATATGGATGAAAAATGCCAAGTACCATTCTGCAAGGCCCAGCAAGCTCAGACGCAAAATGGGCTCAGCCAGCCAAACTCAGGCATGGCCCCCCAGCTGGTATCAAGAGCAGTGGGCAGCATCAAACCCTAGAGCTTGTCTGCACTAAACTGGTGAAATGCTGCCAACAGAGGGTTTTCAACGTCCTCTTTTGTGATGCCATGTTTTCCACTTGATTCCCTTTTGCATGGGCAACCCAACCCCCTGGGACATGACCGCAGTGGGAATTCCCAGGGTGAGGGATCTCCTGGAATACTGAAGGAAATGTGTGATTCCTCAGGTCTCCATGCTGCAGAGGCCATGCTGATACCCAGCCTGCCCAGCTCACCCCACAGGCCTCTAGGCAAACAAATGACAGAGTTTTGCTCCAGAGCTCAGCCACAGTTGCTGATTTAAGGCCTTGACAAGTTCCCAGTGAGTGCAGCCATCACCAGGCAGGCAGAGCCATGTGGTGTGCCTGGCTGCACTGCATCATTATTTTGAGCAGAGATAACAGACCAGGCCCATGAATTGGGATTTCTCTTTTCATTGCAGAGTAAAAGATGAAATATCTCCTGACCCTGCCTTCTCCTCCGTCTCTGGCTCTCAGTGCACAGTGCCATGGCAGTGCAGCACTGACAGGTGAGAACAAGCACAGTGTGTGAAGCTAAACCCTAAGAAACCTTGTTATTCCATCTCTGATAAAAGCCAGCGATGCTGTAAGATAAAGGCCAGGCATCCAGAATGTAACACTCCTGGAGAACTCCAGGGAAATGCTGCTCAGGGACTTCAGGAGCTGAGAGTAAGGCTTGTAATTCCCATTTCTCCCATCTGCAGTGAAACACTTGTCCAGTCCCAGAGATAATCCTCTGCAGGGAGAGCCCCACCATTCAGCTGTGTGTTGCAAGCAATAATCTCTCTTGTTTCTTTTGAACCCTCTAGGTATTTCTCCTTGTTTGTACTGTGAAGACAACTCAACTTCAGTTTCTTATTTACCTCCTGTGTTTGACCAATGTTTTTAGACTTCTGCCACACAACCCAGCAGAGGCACAGATAATCAGGGATGTGACATTGACACCAGTGATGTCTAAGTCCTAGTGACCACAGGTATAACAAAATGTTTTTGAAAGCTTTGGGCAAGCTGACATACTCATACTGGCAGTGTTGCTGTGCTGAATGTATTTCATAAAATCTTCCATACTGTGCCTTCCTTGGAAAATAAGGAAATCTATCAAATATAACAACTGCCCTACAGCAGGGAAAGAATATGTTATTAAAGGACCAGGTGCTGGGTGATCACAGTGTGAGCCTCTGGCAATTTAAATGACCAACAGAAAGGTTGTACAAACAGGATGGAAACTGCCCAGCAAACATTTCTGTTATCAATGAACACTGTGTTTTACATGCCTTTTGAGCAGCCAAGGGAGATGTGCCATTGCTGGGGACGTGAGGATGAGCCATCTGCTGACCCCCAGCAGCCCTGAGGGGCAGGCAGGAACCAGCAGAGATGCTGGGAGTACAGAACAGCCTGCAGCACCAGAACAGCCTGCAGCACACAGACCAGCACAGCTGCTGGGCTCTGCCAGAATGGGCTGAGTGGCCCCAGAGAAACACGGAGCAGTTATGGACCTTCTGATGTGCAATGGAGAGCATGATGGATAAATGCCTTAAGGGTACACAGCCTGGCAGACAGGTATGGGAGACAACCTGTGGCTGCCCACCACCACCATGTTGTAATTTCTGTCCCTCAACAACCATTTCTCTCCAAGATCTCTTGAGGTTTGTGTAGGAAAAGTCCCTTGAGCCACAACAGGAGCAGGGCAGCTCTGTGTGTGCACATCCAGGCTGTGAGCAAACATCAGCTGATGCATAAAAAGCTCAGGAGACTTTTTCCAAAGGAGCTGAGAATTGTCAAAGCAGAGCTAAAAGCCACAACCTTTACAAATGACAAAAAGCTGTAATCCTGGCCAAGTTACACCCCTTCAGCAAATCAAGTGTGTGCTGCTTTGGCTGTTTTCAGAATCAAAGTGCAACACCCAGATAGTGTAGTACAAAAACTTGTGTCCAAGAGTTTTGCAACTCTATTTTCTACAAACTCTTGCTGTCTGGATGCCCAGCCATTGGCTATTCACAAATCTTTTGCTGATAGCAGCATGTTTCTTTGAGTTAGCCCATAGGAGGACGTGACACTATTTGGGGTTCTCTGAAAAGCCCCTGAGCTGAATTGCCTGGCTAAACATGAATTATTTGGGGATCCCTTTGGAGGTAATTACCTTCCACTGCCTATTAAGACAACACCTGATAAGATTTACTGCCTCATTACACTGCTTTGTCTGATTCAGCTGCTCTGTTTTCCACATTAAATACTATTAGAAAACATCTATTTTATGTCATTGGCAGGCTGAACAATATCCAGGGGCTTCCAGGAGCAGTGTGGAAGGATGATAAAACACTCAACAACCCCAAACCACACACCACTATCAAGGCACATAAGGCCAAGCACCACAGCCACTGCTGGACGTCTGAGGATATTCAAATAACAGATTTAACTGTCCCCAGAAGGGATTAGCCTGGAAGGGAAATGAACCCCCAAGACATGCTTTCATGGTCACCAAATATGAAGTTTCATTTTCATCTTGGGGATAAAAAAGTAATTTTTAGACTAAGGCAATAATTGAAAATCTTGGAAGCTTGAAACTGTATGTCAAAAAAGTTTAATGACAGTGGAAAGTATTTTGGTTTGATGTCATATTGCATTCACCAAAAATATTAGTTCAAATAATTAAAAGCCATAGTGAACCATAAATATCATAATTTTGGGTTTAAAATATCACAAGATCTTTTAAAATTGAAACACCTGCCAAGGCAAATGTTCTTCTGGGAAGAACTTCAGTGTTGATGAGTATTAATTTATTTAGCTGTTTATTAATTCAAATTATATATATATATATATACATCTTCTGTAAATGAATAATGACCTTCACCAAAGAATTGTTCTTACAAGAATTCTTCAGACATAGGAACAAAGCACCTATGAAATTGATCTGGGGAACATTTCAGAACAAAATCTGTTTTACTGTATTTGCAATATGTGCTTGGAGATATTTAATGTGCACAAATAGCACAGACATTTATCTTCATAACGTGGTTGTACATTTTGATCAATTGCATTTTAGTCAATGCTTTCAAAAGTGAAATATAGTGCATTTTCTAAAAGTCCCAGCAGCCAGTATTTCTATTTCTTTCCAGTTTATGTTCACTTTATAAAGATTAATTAGTTTCCACTCAAGGATTAGGGGAAATAAGCTCATTGGTTTATAGTTGTATACACACCACAGAGCAGCATCCCTGGTTAGGATCAGAAGCTCTGAGCAAACCACTGCCTTTAAAAAGGCCAATATGACAGAGGTGTTAAGTTTCATGCTGGCTCAGGAGGCATTCAGAAAGGATACATATTTCTCTCCAGCTCTTCCTTGAGTTCCACAGACATTTTGGGACTGCAAGGCAAGTGTGTAATGCTACAAATGTTCTATTGTTATTTAATGGCTAGAGCAGAGAAGTTTGGCATCTCAAGATGCATAAGTGTACTGAAGCAGAGCTTCATTTGCATTTAAACCACGTTTTTTAACATACTTTGGCTATTTATTGCAAATCTACAGTAGCTGAAATATCAGTGTTATTCTGTTTCCATTGAGCTCCCTGCCAAACTCCTGCAGGCAGTGCTGGGAATGTAGTTCAGAGAGTTTGGTTCTGAGTGCCTGAGTTTTACATTTAATGCAGGAAAATGGTTCTGATCAGATATTTGACCAAAAAAAAAAAAACCAAACAAAAAACCAAAACCAAACAAAAAACCAAAACCAAAACAAAACCCCCCAACCAAACAAACAAAAACACAAGCCCCAATAAAACTGTTCACATGGCCAGCTGAATGAATGGACTCCACTTGTGAGAAGTGCCCTGAGAACTTAGCAAAAAAATCTGGGGCTGTGTTTGGGCTCTGAAACTTAGGTATGAGGTAAACTAGCACAGCTCAGCTTTTCCTTGTCTCAGAGACTGACAAATCATCACTCATCTCCTCACGTGTGCTGTGAAGTTGAATTACTCAAGATAATTCTTTTAGTCCTAAGAAGCCCTAAGGTGTTGATAATGATTATTCCCACAGTACTTCCAGTCACCATAAACCTCTTCTAGGTCACAATCTTAGCGAGACCAAGACAAGATTCCAGGGATTTCTGAATTTAGAACTTAGTCATTAGAGTAACTTATCATATATCCTTCATCAAATTAGTTAGATCCACATTGCAAGAGATATTGTACCATGTTAGGATACAACTGACTCAAGTCAATATTGAAAATGGGATTGTGAAGTTACTCATCACAAGCCTGAATGAAGAGAAAAACCATCTAAATTCTGTGTTTTACCAAGCAGGACAACTGCAATTTATCCACTGAGGGGGAAAAATAGAAAACAGGGAATTAATGCATCCAAAGTACTTTGAGAATTTAAAGCAGGTATAAAACATATCATCTGTTAGAGTCATCACAGAGTAATACTTAAACAGAAAAGGTGTTTCTTCAGCTGAGGGCTACCAGAGACAATGTCTGAGAGAGAATTCAGAGCAGAGACACATACTGAGAAAAGCACAGGGGCTTGTTTTCCTGTTGGTAAACTTATAAAGGATGCTTATTCTGCACAAATCAGGACAGTTGTAGCAGCTGGAAACTTTCATAATGGCCCTGGGTCTGCACATTGTGGCTTTTGCCACCTTCAGATGCCACATTTGAATGGTGGCAGTGAGTCTGCAACAGCCTGAGGAGCCTCAACCTCAAATGCAAAAGCATCAATAGTTAGAGCAGGACAGACTGAGATGGCATTCCCAATGGCATTCCTCTGTGAAATCAGTTCTACTTCTCTTTGAAAACTTCTACAGGACAGGGTCATTGCCCAGTCAATACCTGAGTAATCCTGCTTAATAAAGGAAATAATTTATTTTATTCCAAAATCAGAGCCAGCTTTTCATCTTCCTTGGCCTATGGAAATTCCATATGTACTACAAAACTTATCCTGACTTCATGAAGGAGAAGATCATAAGGTATTGTGTTTGTTTAGGGCAATGTTAGATTGTTTAATGAAGTAAGAGAATATTTTGTGTGTTAGAGACTCTCTGATAGAGTTTGCACTGTGTATACCATAATTTATAGACTTCAAGGAAAGAGACGGCAATCATCATTCCAGAAATGTGACATGAGATAAATCAATGGAAATCAGCAAACTAATACCCAGCATAGGTGCCAGTAAATTGCTTGGTTTCCTTGGCTTTTAATGATATCATCTAATGAACAGCTCTTCTCTTTAATTGCCTACTGAACAACCAATGCTTATGAAGTGACGTTTTTTTACTTTATCTGGTTATTTCAAATAAAATGCTCCATTTCCTTGCTTTAAAAACACAGCGCTGCTTTGCACTGATGTCTGCAGTGTCATTGATGGGACCAGCTTTGGGACATGGTGCTCATATTTGCCAGCCAGCCCATTGCTTGAATGGGTCTCTCAAGAATATGAACTCAACAGCAACAGTGGTAAAACTTCAATGCAATTTCAAGGAAAATGCTGCCCATTATTGCTCACAGCATCATTGCTGTCAGGTTTAACTTAGTTCATTTCACATGTAGAAATAATAATTTCTATCAGCCTCTTGCTGCCCTTTCAATCAGTTACACAATGGGGCCACACAGGCAAAGCTGCACTATTTTACTTTCCAAACAGCAAAGGCACAGCAGAGAGGTCTTGTCCTGCACGTGGGATGAATTTTGGCTGCACTGGTGCTGGGGAAGCCCAGGAGCTCTGAGCATACCCAGATGTAAAACTCTGCTTATTCCCCATGCTCTGCAGCACAGCTCCTCAGGGTCCTTGAAGCTGTGCCAGCTGGAGGTGGCCCAGCACAGAGCATGGCAGGCTGAGACTGGATCCTGCTGCACTCCTGCAAACACCCCCAGGCAGGGCAGGCACCAGTGCTGGGCTGGGCAGGGCTGGGGGAGCTGGGACCAGCCCCTCTGGCTCTGCACCAGCACAGTTCCTTCATCGCCTCCCAGCAATGGACACTCCCTGGGGCAAGTCCTGCTGTTTCTGGTGCTTTGCAGCAGAGTAAAAAAATAATCCCATTTGCAGTAAAACCTTTGGCCTTTTGAAGGGACTGCATATGCTCTATGAAAGGCAGCACTTGGTAGCTGAATCTGTCACCACTCCTAAGGGGAGCTTTGGCCCCTTGAGAGCTAATCTGATGACCTGAGATCTGTAATTGCTGCTCCCTTAAGCTCCAGCAGATAACCCTGTGCATAAATCACCACAGCAATCCAGACAACAGAAAAGTGCTGCTTGTTTATTTTTCCCTGCCCTCTAACAGCTCTCCCAGCTTCTCAGCATGATATTCAGAGGAGAAACAGCAAGGTCAGGGCAAGCTAGCAAAAAGTGATTTTGTAGGGATTTTGGCAAAAAAGGTTCTCATTACCAAACTAGATAACAAAAAGAAAGTAGCAATTTTACATTTAAGGTGTTAAATACTACATTTGGTGTCTCACTGAGAACAGCAAGGACTGCTGTGGCTCCCCTATTATTGTTTGAAAGAATGCAGTCCTGCACAAAAGACCAGCAGGTTTATCTGGCTGATGAGAGTCCAGGCTGTCTGTCCTGTAAGGCAGAGACAGAATTGCTCCATTGCTCCAGTGGGGTTTGTGCCACCATGGCAGCAGCTGCAAAGAGACTAAAAACTGGGATAGCAGGTCTGGCTGATCACTGCACAGATTTACTTTCCTTTTCAGGAACATCCCTTCTCAGCCACACCTATAAGCACCAGAAAGCCCTTTCCTGATGCTCAGTTGCAGCCGCTGGGCAGCAAGGGCATTGGCATTGCTTCCATCACACTCTCCTTTACTCAGTTCAGTGAGTTCAAGGAGTCCAAGCTCACATCAATTCACAGCTCCAAAATACCTCCCATCAGGCACAGAGTGTCAGATGCTCTGAAGTTTCAGACTGCTGTAGATTATATTTGACTCAAGCTGCCACAGGCTGATAAGGACCTCAATAGTGGAGTTAATGCAGAAAATTCAGTTGTGTTTTAAGAGATTATTTCCAGAATAATTCTGCCATTTCTGAGTGGCCAATAAAACAAGAAGATTCCAGTGTTTGGAAGCTTGTTTAAGATGAGTTGCCAGTTCCAGAAGCGTAAACCACCTGGATTCATTTCTAACTGCTTCCATTCCAAGGATGTGGAGGCAATTGATTGTTAAATCACTAAATCAAGTTCAATTCATAAATAGTGGTAACAAGTGTTGCTAGCTACTTTGATGAGGATGAAAGAGAAAGTAGATTTAAAACTGCTTTTTTCTCATTTTTTTCCCCCCTAAGGGCTGTGTCTGGCATGGGAAGCAGGTATTTACCCTATTTACAAAGATGGTTTGTTCACTGTCCAAATCTTCATGTAGTAATCTCCCTTGAACAGACACATTCAGTCTAATTCAATGCATGGAGCAAGCTCAGAAAATAGAATCAAAATCATAAAAGGAGTACAGACAGAATTTCCACATCAGGATGGCACCTCTTGATCTGTAAGACAGTTTATGCAGCCAAGGCACATGTGAAGCAGGATCTGTACTGACAAACCACCTGGCCAGGACTCTCCTTGGAAATCCACCCTGAGTGACCACCTGGAGGGCAGAGCTGGGGGGGTTGGACTCTTGAGTATGAGCAGCTATGAAATCACAAATGAAAGGACTCTTGAGTATGAGCAGCTATGAAATCACAAATTAAATACATGATCTAATTATGGATGCAGGTACAGTCATGTTGGTCACCCATAAATCCCTTTGTAGTCAGTGTGGATGCCTATATTAGGGGTCCTGTGTAGAAGTCCCTGTTTCTCTTGGTTGAATATAAAGGAAGCTATCCCCCTGAGCCCATGTCAGGGAATTCTGGTGATTCAGGATCAGTCAGATCCTGCTCAACATATCTGCAGGCACTCCTCAACTCTATTGGACACAAAATCTATAGTCTGTAACTTCCAATCTGATGCTGCAAGAAATATCTTCTTTCTCTGCTTTTGTTAGAGCTCATTCATTTGCTCTGTAGCTCCAGATACATGGGCACCCCTACACTGGGCTATTTACATTTCCCTGTCTGAGTTAAAAGATACAGTCAGGATATTCTTTCTTCCAACCAAGCCAGGGAAACTTTCTCTCATGTGAGGCAGTGTTTGACAAAGTGCACATTGAAATATTCAGCTATGTCCTGAATGTTTGGATTTACTGCAATTCCCAGCTGTGCTCAGCAGGATTGCAATTCACAAAACCAAAAGAGTAGAGCACAATTCTCTTCTTCCATCCCAGGCTGATAGCTCCCTGCACCTTCACTCCATGAGACTATATATTTATATATTTTTTTGTGTGGCTAGATATTTAATCTGCAAGAGAAATACATGTCAGAAAATGCAGGGCCTGCCATGAATTATGATGATGTTGTTATCACTGGAATCACTTTGATAAGACAAAAGAAGTCTGCTAGGTACCAGACAGATATGAAATGAAAAAATGAGTCTGAACTCCAAGACCTTAGAGAGACGTTGTCACAGCCTGTACACAATCATGCCCCAATAATTACCTTTCACTGCACAGTACATCTGGGCCTGGGTAAACCAATAACTGGAATTTTGCCCTCTGCCAAGTCCTGTCAAGCTGTGCTAATTAGGAAGTTGCAGTTCTGTTGCTGCTTCTTCCACTAAATGACTCAGTCACCTGTGAGTTACCCAGCCATGCTTCTCAGCCATGCTCATCCACTGTGTGTGAATACCCTGAGAGCTCACACTGAGTTTCTCCAGGCAGTTCTCAGCCCAGATAAAGCTGACTCTTTCCCAGCTGAAAGACATGTCAGAAAGGACGCTGCTCAATGAGGATGCTGCCAAAATAACAACTAGGGGATGAACTTCAACCTTTAACAGCAGGCAGGATGACTGACTTGGTGACTGAAGGTCTGTGGAACAAGAGCAGGGAAAAGCAGATTCAGGTCAAGGAAGTGCTGGGGCAGCTTCCTCAGATATGTCAAAGAGCCCAAGTTTGGACAGGGAGGTTTCATGTATTTATGCACAGGAAAAGCTTTCTAGCTTTCAGAATAAGGGGCCTGGAAGCTTTAACAGAGGCAGAAGACCTTGAGTGGTTGTTTAGAAACAAAATTCCTGGCACACTCTCCTCACAGCACTTTGCCAAGATGAGCATCCAGCATTGTTTGGCTGCTCTGCTGCTCCTGTTCCTGGAAAAGTGTGAAATGGAAAAAAAATCTTTCAGGAAAAAAGGGTAATTAAATTGCCCTCAAATTCATATTAAAGAGACCTCAAATCAATGAATCACCACTCCTAGCAAGTAGCTCTCAAGTAAGGCACTGTTTGGGTGCTTTGGTTCAGTGACTCAGCAGCACCTTTGCTACATAGCTGGGCTGCTGCCACCAGCACAAGGGAGGGGTACAAAAGGCACAAGGGATTTTGTGTGACAGAGGGTGCCCTTTTCCAAAAATGCCAGTCTGGATGGCAGTGATGACTTCACATTACCTCCCTTAAGGAAAACATGGTAAATACCACTCATGTCACAATTATTACTAGGGTTTGAACTCCTGAAAATACTGCATAACAAAGCTTGTGCTTCTGTAGCAGCTATAAAATGTACAGAACTATAACATACATTTTCCTTTGCTCCCTCCTGCCTGAGTGTACTTTGGCCCAGTTATTTCTCTGTGTCAGACAGCAATTCATCACCAGCAGTAAGCAGAAGAAAAAGGCACAAAGGAGAAGCACATGAGGTCAAGCACTCCTGGGTGCCCAGAAAGACAGACCCAAAGCTTCCAGAGGGACCTGTAGGACTTGGCATCATTATATCATACAGGCTTTACTGTGTGGGGCTCTGGACCTTTGCCATATGTAGCTCTGTGTGCCAGTGATAAATAAATAAATATGGTTTATTCAGCAATGTGAGCTGCACAGCTGCTGGAACAAACACAACACATGGCCCTGATTTTGTTTCCATGTTCTGCCTATAAACAGAGAAAATGGTCAGACACACTTGGCTTTTTTAGAAAGAAGCCAAAATGTGTTGGATATGAAGTTTCACAAGTGACTTGGCATCATACCCTTCCTGTGCAGCAGGAGGAGATGAGAGAAGCATCTTTGATCTGCAGAGCCGGGGGATGACTCCAGCTGGGAAGGATCTCTCAGGTGCTCCTGCAGGGATGCTGCCCACACAGCACTCCCAGCCCAGGGCAGGGAAGGACAGGAACAGACAGCAGGGTGAAAGAGGCCCATGTCCTCCAGAGCCAGCTGCACACTGAGCAGGGGAGTCCAGGACAGGCCATGCCCAGCTCTCCTCCTCCTCCCCTGGCTCTGGGGTCCATGGGACATCTCTTGAGGCTGCTACCAACAAGAAGACTCCTCTGAGTTCATAAATCAGGTCAGGTTTGGGTATCTCTGTGTTCATGCCCACAGCCTGCAGGCAGTGATCAGGTCAGGTTTGGGTATCTCTGTGTTCATACAGAGTCAGGTCAGGTTTGGGTATCTCTGTGTTCATGCCCACAGCCTGCAGGCAGTGATCAGGTCAGGTTTGGGTATCTCTGTGTTCATACAGAGTCAGGTCAGGTTTGGGTATCTCTGTGTTCATGCCCACAGCCTGCAGGCAGTGATCAGGTCAGGTTTGGGTATCTCTGTGTTCATACAGAGTCAGGTCAGGTTTGGGTATCTCTGTGTTCATGCCCACAGCCTGCAGGCAGTGTTCATACAGAGTCAGGTCAGGTTTGGGTATCTCTTTCCAGCACCCCAGCTCCCCTGAGGCCAGCCCACTGGACTATGGCAGGACAGAAGATATTCCTGACCTTGTGCTGTGTAATGAGCCCCAGGAGCTCCTGAAGCCCCCATGGAGGGGAGAACAAAACCTCAGCACTGCAGAAGAGATTGAAACCTTCTCTTCACAAAGAGCTCATTCTGCATTGCCTGAGCAAGCAGCATTGGACAAAGCTCTATTTTATCAAAATTCCTTCTGCGTGTGAAATGTTCTAAGGAGTATCTTGAAAATGTTGCATTTCAGCATCTCACCAACTCTTTAATTTTTATTTCTTTTTTTCCTCTTCAACCCTTTTTTAAAAAAATATATTTGCACACTGAAGATTAATAAACTGATTTGGGATTACTGGTGATGCATGGCTACCTTGAGTCAGAGGAAAAACTGTTCTGCTTGTGGTTCATGCCACTCTCTCACTGAATTTTCCTGCCCTTTAAGAGAGGCATCAAACAAATGAAAAGGGTTTTTTGTGCAGTATAATAATATAATTTTGTGCAGTATAATAATAGGCCTGGCTGAATATTCAGTTTAAGACAGGGCACTGATTTTGGCAGAAATAATCCTATTTACAATAACAAGGACATGTAATGTATATTTACCATTATTCATAGCCTCTATTGCTTTCACTCGGCTCACCACCCCTTCCACATCTGAAAAAAGCAACCCAAATTTGTATTGGTTCTGACTAACTCAATAAAATGTTAATTGCTATGAAGTACAGTTCAAATGCAGCTTGTATGGCAGTCTTCAGGTGGCAGTTGCATGCCCTTGTTTAGTAAATCCCAGGAGCACAGAGCACTCCAAGTTCAGTTTTTTCCCACTGTAATTTCTGATGCATGGCAAATGAGCCTGGGAATTTCACCTTAACGACCTGGCCAATTTATAAACTCTTCCAGGACAGCTTTTCATGAGCTGGGTTTTTGCTCTTCTATTATGGCATTAGTTGGTTTTTCTAAGGAATGCCCTTTTTTTTTTTTTTTTTAAATACTAAAAATGCTCCAGTAAAAATCCAGTCAGATTTATTTAGGAAATATGGATGCCTTCAATGCAGATTTTTATCTCTGTGTGAATCATTACCTCCTCATTTCAATCAGCACAGAGGTACAGAGACTTTTAGGATGTTGGCCATCTCATCATAATGCAAATGCCTAAAATTAGCTGGATGAGCCCTTGAAATTTTTGTTTCTCTCCTAAAGCTTAGACAGAGTCTTCATCAAAGATGTGTGCAGCCAAATGGAAGTAATCACAATATCTTTGCTCATATTCAGCAGCACATATTAATTTTAAACACATAGATATGTGCATTTTAATTCTAGATAATGAGATTAAATGTTTTTATACAAATATGTATTTTAATAGCAATCAGCAACAAAATTGTATTTCATTATTTTACCAGTATAATCAGATAAAATGCAATGCATCTGAACCAACAGAAAATCTTTCTCTCTGCCTTACTGAAGGTTGAGATGGTCATTAATGGCTTTTCCTAGCCCCAAATACTTTACTCTTGAATGGGATTTCACAATTCATCATTGATTCTTTGCCATCCAAGCCAGACTGAGGTAGGACAGGGGTTGCCATGGGCTGGATCAAACCAGCTCCTGTTGACATCAGCAAGGAGGAAAAAGCTCTTGGCTCTACTTGCAGTGTGTGTTCTGATGCACATCCAGAAACACAAGCAAATCCTTCAGCTTTCCAATAACACACTGGAAAGTTCATTAACCTGCCTGAGCTGAGTGGAAACCAACCTGACACTAAGCTCTGTTTTGCTGCACAATTAATTTATTACTGAAGTAGAAGTTTGTTCCACTAATCACCTGACATCTCCTGTTTGCAGAAATGGGTTTTCTTACACGGTCACACACAAAAAAGCCATCTGTTCACCTCTCTGTAGAACACAAATACACCTGGTTACTGCATTAAGCCAGGGGTCAGTTTACTCAGCAAAGCCTTAACAAAATAAATGTAATTGGTATTTTTATGCTAATAGAGTGCAGTCCTAGATTAAAATGGGATAGGGATTAAAGTGTTGAGGTTATTTTAATATTTGCTCTTGCCTTTTTCTGCAGATTTTCTCTTTGTTTTTTTTGAGGCTTTTAATGTTGTCTGTTGCCACCACCACTCACCACTCATCAGTGAGGCTCTTTAGGCAGTTTAAACCTTCAGGCTTTGTCCTGGGGAGGAGGTCCAAAGCTCCAGTTACATCTGCTGCTGGGCGAGACTGGCAACCTCCATAAAGACATGGGAAGAAACATCCCTTTCTCCATAGCATGTGCAATTCACTCATCTAATGCCATCCTAAAATGATACAGCCAGAGTTCCTGAAACTTCTCAGCAATTATTTGCTTATCAGCAGCTCAGCATTTTCCTCTGTTACTTATTCTACAAGCTTGTTTATAATCTCAATTAATCTGATTGTGGATATTAAATTCTAGTCTAGAGACCTACCTAAGCACCTTCTATGAGCTGGGGGGCACTCCCAAAGGAAGCACTCATTAAACTTTGAAGAGAGCAGCCAGGGAATGCAGAGTCCATATGTTCCTATCTCTATCTCAAAGCTATACTGGGACCATGGAAAACTAGTTTAGAGGAGATGGCTAACTGTTAGATAACTGGAGATGGATGGATTCACTCCCACCAGCTGAGCAACAGGGGCAGAGAACATCCTGTGAGGATTTGAGAACAATTGAGCTTTCCTACTAACAGCATATGGTCACCAAAGCTTTCTGGGTTTCATAACTAGGGTAGAGCTTAATATAGGGGCAGGAGCATGGAGTGGAGGATCTGCCACCTGCTTTCTCCCAGCCTCTGATCCCACTTATTTGTGTTGTGAGATCTCTACTGCATGGATCATCTCCTGCTACAGACAGGTGCACTCTGTCTGCTTCAGGGAGATCCTCTTCCCAGAACAGACATATACTCAAAGCAGTTCAGTGCTTCAAATTATTAATAATTGTGATGATAAGGATGACAACAGACAACAGCACACTGAGAAAGCTCTGGGAGAAGAGTCTTTGGCAGGTAGGCTACTACTGGGACAAGGCTGTTCCATCTAGCTTTTATTCTGAGTTCCTCCAGATTTTCTCAACACCCTTGGGTCAGATTTTGCCACCTAAAACAGACAACAGAGCCTGAACACCAACAGTGCTTAGTGCCAACAAATCTGTAGTGTAAGACTCATCAGGATCTCAAAGCTGGACTGACCTGTGGGGAAGATGCTAGTACTGCTCACAGAGCAGGAACAAAGCACTGGATATTTGATGGATAAAAGGGGATGCTTTTATTTTCCAATAGGGCTCTGGGAAGAGAGAAGCTTTCATTCTGGAACAGTATTATCCAATAAAATATTACTGACTTGATTGCTGTGGAGACTAAGGAGGTTCAGGCCAGCTACAGAGCAAGTTCATCTATATCATCTTAAGAAGGGTTTTTATTTTTATATGGCTTTTGACCTCAAGTCCAAAGGAAATGTGAAACCCCACTGTAATGTGAGGTCCAGGGAATGCAGACACGTCAGACATCTCCATATCAGCTGCAAGACCTTTAGCAGTACAAGCAGGGCTTTCCAGCACAGTGTTAAAGATAAGGAACAGACAGATTGATTGTCAGCAGCAGTGGAGAGAAAAACTTACCAGCAGCATTTTTCTTTCATCTGCCATGGGGTGACAGATGAAGCATGAGCAGACACCTGAAAGGGGGAGCCTGGGGAAAGGCACAGGCTGGCATCTGAGGTGGGATCTTTCAGCTTTGTTGTGGGAGCTCAGACAAACCAGTAGTCTGGTTTGGTCCTCACAGCTCTGTTTGAGGATTCCTTCTGTTTAGGTAACTCCCTCCTCCAGCAGGAAGCTTTTGGGGCAGTGACCTACAGCTTTTGGTCTCTGGAAATAGATTCAGAAAGGAAATTGTACTCTACCAAAAGAAGAAGGTGCCTTAGACTCAAATGCTTCTATATCCCTGTAGCCTTCCCCTGGCACTGCAGGTGCTTCTGTGCCATGACCTGACCTTGTAGCACTCAGCTCCTCTTCAGAAGCAAACCCAAGCCCCACACTGCTGTGTAGCTGCAGAATAAGTAAATCATTAGGAACCAGGCTGTTTACTGTACAGAAAACCAGTTAGCTGGGTTTGTTTCTTGTTGAACAGCACCCTGAAGTCCCAGTTCCTGCTGGCTGCAGCATTGCCCTCTGAGCTGCAAGCTGTTGACTGAGCTGCTTTCTGCTCTCAGAAAATTAAGGGACCACGTGTCTGGAGTCACAGCAGGTCCCCATGGGGAGCTGAGTTCCCAGTTTTAAGACAGCCATGTAATTAGCAGGCAGCCTAGCACCAGCACAATAAAACCAGAGGTTGCTTAAGAGGAGACAATTTTCATCCCAGGTCTTCAATGCACTTGACAGTCAGTAACTTTATTATTTAATGAGGCAACAAGGCCCTGAACATTCACATTTCAGAGAGGCAAACCATCTCAAACATCCTGAGTTCCTAAAATACCTTCACAGCTCCTAAATGAGAGCAGGGTCTAGCAGCAAGCACTGTGCTTGTTTTTCTTTCCAGCCTCACAGCTCAGGGAATTGAGCAAGCAGGTAGCAATGTGGGGAAGGAAAGCAAAGGCTCTCCCCAGGGATCCTGCACAAGCTCCAGGCTCCTGGCAGAGGGATTCCCTCTGCAGATGGACAGGCCAGACACAGCATGGGAAAGCTGGACCCTGCACTTGACCTGTCTCTCATTCCAGCAGAGCCAAGAACAAGAAAAAGGCCTTGCAGAGGGGGAACTCAAGAAAATTAGAATGGGAGTCAGAAAAAGACAAAATCCAAAACATACCAAAAATGCAATGGCAGAACACCTACTGAGACTCATGAAATGGTAAGTTAGTATTGTTGAAAGGAAATTTAATCCTTGTCTGGAGTTTGTTTCAGGATTTTTGAATGATGATGAAAATGAGGCTTCCTCCCAAATACCCAGATGCAGCAGACAGACCATGATTTGTTACACATGGGGAAAAAGCTCACATCTCCTTCTCACTCAGCAAGTTCCTGACTTACCTTCCCCACACCAAGGGGCTTTGTGAAGACTGACTACAGGACAGACTGATAGGATTAAGTGACATTTTGAAAACTTTGCTGCAAGCTGAATCCCTTCTCAGCATGCTGGGATTATAGGCAGATTTGGAGCTCGTTAAATTGGCAAACACCCTAAAAGATGGATGTCTACATGTTCCTATCTGTTGCTGTTTATGTATGTGCATAGTGGTACACATGTAGACATTCCCTCTATTTTTCAATATTCCTGCAACTCAAACACTTGCCTTGCAGGAGATTTGCCTTATTGGCAGATGTCTGCTGAAATTTATTAGGAATGACTTTTTTTTTCTTTAATTTAACTGAGATATTTATCACTTTGCAATGTAATAGATACCATCTGGAAAATTTTTACATAGTCATTAAACTAAATTCTTTTGCTTGGAGATTTCATGTATGGAGAAAAGCTACAATAGAAAATCAGATTATGGATCCAGAGAAAACATAAATCTCCTTCCTTATGTATAAGATTGTTCTGACCTCTAATTTTTCATCCCTTCCAACTCACTGAAGGGCTACACTTTGCTTGATTCAAAAACTGACATGAAAGAGGTCCATGGTACAGAAAAAGAGCCTGGTGAGGACAGTTTGAACAGTCTAGCTGATCATGGGAACTCAGTTTATTGCTGCAAATTGCTGCTTCATGGCTTTTTCCTTCTAGTGTCAAAAAGAACTTTGCTCTGCAAAGTGACAGATAAAGCTGTTTCTGAGCAGATATTCTCTTTTCTGAGAGTCTGTAAAAGCCATATATCTTCTACATCAAATGTAAATCAGGGTTGATGATCATTTCTCATGTTCTCTCTTTCTCCCACTCAGCCTTAAACCTCTTTTCTTCTTTGCCTGTTTTGCCTTCCTTTTCTTCTTCTTCTTCACCCAAGTCCACCTCCCTCCCTGTCACACTTATGGCACAGGTTGTGTGTATTGCAGCCAGGTCTGACCTCACAGCTGCTGAGACTTCCACTTCAGCTCTTTAGTTCATTATTAGCAGAGCAGCAAACCATTTGTCATTGGACTCTACCTGCTTTTCTTCACTTTCTGCCCTTCCCCAGCAGCAGCCATGCCCCCACACCTTTAAAGGAGAGTTGACCCCTCAAAGCAATTAATTTTGAACACTTTTAGCCCATACCATGAGTATAGCTCAATGTCTGATTCACTTGGGGTGGATTAGAGTGAAACAACACTGAATGATGGGTGTTAGTAATTATACCTAGGTAGGGATTATTGTAGACCAGTTTGATTGCACGGGAGAGCAGGTATGGGGGCATTTTGATTGCTGTTACCTACAGTAATATGACAATATAAAAGCATAAAAATATCACTTCAGAAAATGTATAAGAAAGAGAAGGAAATTATAAGAGAAGAAGAATTTCACCCACAGGCCTTGTGAAGAGGCTCAGCTGCTGCCATTTCAATGTTTGCTGGTCAAAGTGATNTTGAACACTTTTAGCCCATACCATGAGTATAGCTCAATGTCTGATTCACTTGGGGTGGATTAGAGTGAAACAACACTGAATGATGGGTGTTAGTAATTATATCTAGGTAGGGATTATTGTAGACCAGTTTGATTGCATGGGAGAGCAGGTATGGGGGCATTTTGATTGCTGTTACCTACAGTAATATGACAATATAAAAGCATAAAAATATCACTTCAGAAAATGTATAAGAAAGAGAAGGAAATTATAAGAGAAGAAGAATTTCACCCACAGGCCTTGTGAAGAGGCTCAGCTGCTGCCATTTCAATGTTTGCTGGTCAAAGTGACGGTCACAGACTGGGTCCATCAGGTGGTGAGGGAACCCCCAGAATAAAAACTCTGGCTTATATGCACTCAGGCTCAAATAGGAATGCCCAGATAGCTCCCCTGAAGGAGGGAGTTTCCCCTGGGTGATGTAATGTTGTGGATCTCAAGAAATCTGGGGAGTCTTTGACACCTTCCAAGGAGATCCAGCTGCCTATGACACCAGTGCAGCTGAGTCCATTATGGCCATGGGGGCCCATCAGCAGGGTCAGACACCTCCAGGCTGCCTGGGAGGGCTCTGGTGCTTCCCTGGCAGGGGAGGTAACACAGCTGAGTTCCCTGGAGTAAGGACAGATTAATTCCCCACCACACAGGGTTTGCCTCTTTCCTTACCTCATTCAACACCAGCTGGAGCCTGAGGAGGGCTGTGCTCACCCTCTGTGCCTCTGCACAGCTGCAGCTTCTCCTGAATATTTGAACCATCAGCATTCCAATCTCTCTTCCTGTCTCACTTGTGGATCCGTTCTCCTCCCTAGACCTGGGACAATTGGACAAAAATACCCCTTTCCTGTCACAATCCAAATTCCAGGTATTAGGCATATTTGGGGAGGGGTGGCCTTGAGTGCTCACAGATATTCAGCTGTGTATTTGCAGTTTGCTATGGTGGGTGAAAACTCCTTCAATTATTTTAGAAGGTTTAAGTCATTAACAANAGATTATGGATCCAGAGAAAACATAAATCTCCTTCCTTATGTATAAGATTGTTCTGACCTCTAATTTTTCATCCCTTCCAACTCACTGAAGGGCTACACTTTGCTTGATTCAAAAACTGACATGAAAGAGGTCCATGGTACAGAAAAAGAGCCTGGTGAGGACAGTTTGAACAGTCTAGCTGATCATGGGAACTCAGTTTATTGCTGCAAATTGCTGCTTCATGGCTTTTTCCTTCTAGTGTCAAAAAGAACTTTGCTCTGCAAAGTGACAGATAAAGCTGTTTCTGAGCAGATATTCTCTTTTCTGAGAGTCTGTAAAAGCCATATATCTTCTACATCAAATGTAAATCAGGGTAGATGATCATTTCTCATGTTCTCTCTTTCTCCCACTCAGCCTTAAACCTCTTTTCTTCTTTGCCTGTTTTGCCTTCCTTTTCTTCTTCTTCTTCACCCAAGTCCACCTCCCTCCCTGTCACACTTATGGCACAGGTTGTGTGTATTGCAGCCAGGTCTGACCTCACAGCTGCTGAGACTTCCACTTCAGCTCTTTAGTTCATTATTAGCAGAGCAGCAAACCATTTGTCATTGGACTCTACCTGCTTTTCTTCACTTTCTGCCCTTCCCCAGCAGCAGCCATGCCCCCACACCTTTAAAGGAGAGTTGACCCCTCAAAGCAATTAATTTTGAACACTTTTAGCCCATACCATGAGTATAGCTCAATGTCTGATTCACTTGGGGTGGATTAGAGTGAAACAACACTGAATGATGGGTGTTAGTAATTATACCTAGGTAGGGATTATTGTAGACCAGTTTGATTGCACGGGAGAGCAGGTATGGGGGCATTTTGATTGCTGTTACCTACAGTAATATGACAATATAAAAGCATAAAAATATCACTTCAGAAAATGTATAAGAAAGAGAAGGAAATTATAAGAGAAGAAGAATTTCACCCACAGGCCTTGTGAAGAGGCTCAGCTGCTGCCATTTCAATGTTTGCTGGTCAAAGTGACGGTCACAGACTGGGTCCATCAGGTGGTGAGGGAACCCCCAGAATAAAAACTCTGGCTTATATGCACTCAGGCTCAAATAGGAATGCCCAGATAGCTCCCCTGAAGGAGGGAGTTTCCCCTGGGTGATGTAATGTTGTGGATCTCAAGAAATCTGGGGAGTCTTTGACACCTTCCAAGGAGATCCAGCTGCCTATGACACCAGTGCAGCTGAGTCCATTATGGCCATGGGGGCCCATCAGCAGGGTCAGACAAAGGAGAAAGCAGTGGGAGGGCTCTGGTGCTTCCCTGGCAGGGGAGGTAACACAGCTGAGTTCCCTGGAGTAAGGACAGATTAATTCCCCACCACACAGGGTTTGCCTCTTTCCTTACCTCATTCAACACCAGCTGGAGCCTGAGGAGGGCTGTGCTCACCCTCTGTGCCTCTGCACAGCTGCAGCTTCTCCTGAATATTTGAACCATCAGCATTCCAATCTCTCTTCCTGTCTCACTTGTGGATCCATTCTCCTCCCTAGACCTGGGACAATTGGACAAAAATACCCCTTTCCTGTCACAATCCAAATTCCAGGTATTAGGCATATTTGGGGAGGGGTGGCCTTGAGTGCTCACAGATATTCAGCTGTGTATTTGCAGTTTGCTATGGTGGGTGAAAACTCCTTCAATTATTTTAGAAGGTTTAAGTCATTAACAATTTCAGTCTCTTACACACAGCTTACTTCAATTCACAAGTCTTTGCAAATATACAGGCACTATATGAGGCACTAAGTAAAAGCCACCGACTGACACTCACTTGGAGATCCATGCAGCCTCACCATTTGGCATCCAGCCCCCTCCAACTGTCTTCTCAGCTGAAGACTGGAACAGAAATGTTACTTTATGAAGCCCTAGAACAGAAATGGTGCTTTATGAAGCTGACCTAGATATAGATCAGTAAGCTGGTGAAATCTGCAACAGAGTAAGAAAAATGAATGAACTCAGTGAGCAGCTCTATCCAAACCCCAGCCTAAAGAGCCTCAAGGAACCACATTAAGATGGCAATTTGAATGAGATTTATGGCCTTCAGCTCTGTACCTGGGGCACTGAGGGCTGTGAAGGTTAATCAGCCCACTCCAATCACTGCAAGCACCTCTTGTGCTTCCTCTGTGTGGTCTGGAAAAAAAGGAACAGGGGGAGGGGGGTGGGAGTGATTGGCACCTTATCAAAGGAAGAGAATGCCAAGCAGGGGAAGGATCAAAGGAAAATGTACATCATCATTTATGCTGGTTCTTTATTCCTGATTGCAGAGAAGCATCTAGTGGGACTAAAATCCCTCTGGGACGGGAATGTGGCCTAGATCTGCAAGTACACAGATATATTGAATTCCCACTGACATTTCTTTGACCATTAGAGCCTAAATATCTTTGTTATATATCCAAGCACCTAAAAAACTTCCTATATTTAACCTCATAACTATGCCTTAAATATAATTTATGCATATACATGAGTGTGCACCTTTGCAATTTCACCTCTGGTGATGTAAAGATGTGCCTCAGCCTGGAAACCCCAAGGAAACATTCCCTGGCAAGGTTCTCAATTTTCCATGTTGTTAAACTGTTACCACAGTGCTGGCAAATACCATCTCTGATAATGCCCAGACATGGCACAGGCTGGAGCTGACACCAGTGTCAACACACAAACTGGATGGGGCCAGGCTACAGCATCTGAAGTTTGCCTGGAAGATATGGGCCAGCCCTCAGCAGCTGGGCCCAGCATCAGGGAGCAAGTACAGGCAGGTGCCTTTATCTTCATCCAGGCATGGCATTAAGCAACTGCCCAGGGCCACATAAATCTGTGGCAGGGGAGGAAATGTTATGTTGGGGCCCTTGCTGCAGGCGTTTCTTCCCATCATGGAGCCAGAGCCAGACCCGTGTGGTACACCAGTTCCTCCAGTCCTCAAGTCACCCAGAGCTTCAGCAGGATTGTTTAGTACTAAAGCTTTGCTGCCATTCCAAAGTAGAAGCTGAATAAGCCCTAATCAAGCACAGATGAAAAGGCAGATCCTTCACTGCCTTATTTATAACCTCATTATTAGGAAGAGTTAAAATGCTTTGTGAATGCACTTTTCTCTCTCCTGAGCAGGAGCTCAGGATGATGCTCCTCTGGAGCATCAGTTTGGGTTCAGGGTGCCTTTGGGCAGCTGAAATGCATGAAATGTGACAATAGATGGTATCAGTTTGATTGGAACTGTCTCTTCCTCTGTGGCTCCCATGGAAATGACCTCTCTGACCTTTGTGTCACCACTTTGCTCCAACTTTCATCCTCTGTTTTCTTATTTGCCCTCACTGGGATTTCACTCCCCCATCTCCCTCTGCCACATGCTGGCCTGGAGGAACAAGAGCCCTGAATTAACACTGGGGCTCTGCTCTTGCCCATCTTTTCTCCCTAGTCCACTGTGGTTGTGCTATAATGTAAAGTCTTCATCTTGTATATCTCCCTGCCAAGCTGATACTCCCAAGCTGACTGACAATTTGTAAACCATGTTAAATCTTCCTTGCTCCTAAAAGCTCACAGCAACTGACTGTCTGCTCAATATTTATATACCTGTGATCCTACAGAAAATGGCAGAATTGGCAACAATTTGTGCCTCTTGCCTTGACTGCAGTGCTCCCACCCATGGGAAATGATGACTTCTCTCCCATTTGAGTGCTGTCCAGTTTGTCTTTGGTGATGCAGGCAGAAAGGTGCACACTGTCATGGTGTTCCCAGGCCACTGAGACTCCCACTGCCCATGGTGGTGGGGCAGGATTGTGTCTGCAGTTCTTACCTAACACACAGCAGCAACAGACTCCTTGGGAAATACTTCCTCCCTGCTGCCAGACTCCATCACTATATATAACTCCACTGATATCTGTGAAGTGTAGAGGAGGCAAAGTGAAAATCTATCAACAGGGGTATTTTAACTCTATGCAAAAATATCTTTCAAAAGGTAATTTTTGAGGGTGGGGGCGGTAGCAGTCTGTTTATATAACATGCTATTTTTTGATTAGCAACTGATTAATAATAATCAACTGTAGAAGGAATAATTTTATGGGTGGACTACTTTCAAGCATGGTAAAAAAATGGGTTCAGCTTTTGTATTTAAGACTATCCCATATGTTTTCCAAAGGAAAAGTGGGGAAAATCAACAATGCTCAGTGTTCAGCTGCAAAGTGAAGAAAAGGGGGCCAGTAGAGGGGCATAAACTGGTACAGTCTTGGTCATTTTGCAGGTACACACACAAGAGACCAGCATCTTGGGGACATTGTGTCCACAGCCACCTCAGGAAAGAAGGCAGGATGGAGATTCATGGATACAGCTACATTCCTATCAGTACCACTGCCTGTAATAATGGCAAAGGACTGGCAAACTTCTTGGCAAAATCTTCCCATTCATCCTGCACACAAACTGAGCTACTGAGCAAACTCTGCTGCACACTCTGTGAATGGCTTTGCATCAGGAAATCAATTTGTTCATTCAGGACAAATGGCTGGTTTGGGGCTTTTCTTTAACTGAGTTAAAACTAGCCTGTTGCAATAAATAACACCTGATGTGGCAATAAAGCTGGCTTCATTTTCATTTCCTGATAAAACTCTGTTCATTTTCTCTCCCTCTACTGCAAAGAACTTGCAGGATCTGTCTCTCAAGGGCTAATTTTAATTTCCCAGTAATGTGATTGCCTTATAAAAAATGAAATGCTGCTGAAAAATATGTGTATAGGATTTGATGTGTCTGTCAGTCTGGGGGAAAATGCACTGCAGCTTCCTATCATATTTATGAGGTGATGGGTGTTTACCCACCTCTACACAGCATTCTCCATATTTTATGGGCTGAGTGCTTACAACTCCCATCAAATTGGTGAGAGTTATTGGTGTCCTTCACACCTCAAATAAGTAATCATATTAAAGGAAATTCATTCCAGAGTACAGAAACTTCATGGCAGCACAGGACACCCATCATTTCCTCTTCCAGGGACATTTCCAGTAGTAACCCAAAGCACAGAGAAGGTTTACAGGCAGGGAGTCAGACTCTGTGCTCAGTTATAGGCAGCGGCCTGTGGTACAGCTCAGACCACAAAAATTCCTTTTCTGTGTTTAATGCTTTTGCTTAAAAGGATGTTTTCTAGGTCAGGTACCAAGTAGGCAGCATACTGGAACCTCCCCTGAAATATCTGCCCTAATTTCACTGAAGTCATGGCAGTTGCCTGAAGTCCCTCTTCTGTACAAAGAAAACAAGTAGATCTGCACTAAAAAGCAGACCCAAATCTGACCCATCATCTTTGCTGAATCTGAAAAGTGCCTTGGATTTCCAAGATATTTGTCTAAGAAAAATGAATGGACAAAGCTCACTATAACTTATTTTGCAAGTGAATCAAAATATTGCCAAAACATTTCCAAAGAGACACCCTGCAAAATTCATGCTTTCTTACTGCCTTTTCCTCTGTGATTCCCTGAGAGAAGCAAGAGACAGAAGCAATAAAGAGAACCTTAAATACCATCCTCTGTAACCTTGTTGCCTTTGATTTCAGATCATAACTCAAGTGTGATCTGTAGCAGTGCCTGATGACTGAGCTCCTCATACAACTCCATGAAACCTGGATGAAACAGCCTTGAAATGAGAAGGTCCCATGTGGCATTCACATTCTCTGAAAAAATCCCTTCACCT
>WBNQ01008478.1:33682-56537 GCA_013401375.1 Spizella passerina
GTCTCTCCTCCTTGGCTCCCATCTCAATTTTCTGCTCAGAGTTCAAAATACATTTCTAAAGCTATGTTTAAAATAGGCTCACTGGGTGAGAATTTTTAAATTGTCTTACAGTTGAACAAACAAAAATATAGGGAGATAGAAAGAAGATGACTGATTTACTGCAAATATCAGACATATCTTTCCCCTCTCAGTAGAGGCAGGCACTGCATATTATTTCATTTTTAAGAATGAGATCACCAGCAGACCTGTGGTAAATTAGCATTTATATGGAAGTGTCCCTTGAGGAATTTGGCTACTTTACTGTTCTGAAACAAGAAGTAACAGATCAGCTGTGAGAGATCACTCTTCCTGAAACTGCACTGAAAACTTGTGTTTTTCTTGCTGACTCGAAAGAAATCCCATATAACTGCACAGTAGCAAAGATACAAGAGAGGCAGTTTTTTTCTTAATAACCTGACTTTGGATCTTCTCTATCACTTGTCTACAACCCAAATCAAAACACACTGCAGTCAGTGAGAGGTTTCCAGTGATGTGTTGAGTTAATGTATGGGAAAAAACTAGCTTTTGGGATCCTATGGAGTTATTTATAGGTAGCAGAAAGTAGAGGGTGGAGCTATACACGAGTGAAGTGTAGGCAGCAAAACAGGGGGACAGTTTATGTATGTGTATAATATTTATAGAACTAAGGTGCAAACAAGATCTTTTCATTTGGCTTTCAAGTGATTTCTATGTGCTAAGAAGAGGCTGAATCACAATAAGCAAATTCAGCTTTGCCAGCAAGCACCTAAGTGTGTGTGTGCATTTCTGTGGTGCTGATTCATGGCTGGGTGAATGCCACAGGACATCCAACACCTCTGGAATACTTTTGTTCCTTGAAGTTTTCTGCTGATGGCAGCTTTTCCCTCGCTGTCTGCTGGGTTCTGAGTGAGCTGTTCCCCCTCCAAGGCCTCTGGCACCACAGTCTGCAAAAGAATGGCATCTGCCAGCTCACACCTTCTCTCCAACAGACAATGCCAGCCACCTTACCTTGANACATGAGAATTACTTCACTGAGATTTTTTCTCTTTCTTAGCTGGTTAGTGTGGACTGTCTTTGTGTTAAATGGAGGGAAACAGGCACTTTTATCTAAACAATATATTTAAAATATTCTATGTTCTAAGTATTTCTAAATGTAGTTTCCATCTAAAACTATAGAATGGCATGAATGGAATTCTGGGACTGTAAAGGGGGTCTGGATGACTTGCTCAGGTGCAGACCTGCGGTTGGTGGCATGAATTGCAGGAATGAGGTCTAATCACAACCCCCACAAAATTACAGGAGGCACAACAGCACAACACACACCAGTCAGCTCTGAAACCAACATCAGCCATGGCAGCCTTGTGCTCTGCACAGAGGAACACCACCCCCATCACCCACACTCCTTTTCTCATTAAAAATGTGTGTTCTTATTAACAGCTTGCCATTAGCAAAGCAATTTCTTCCATCACAATTTTACTCAGCATTTTCTATATAGTGCAAACAAACAGTGTAGTAATTGTTTATTGGTTCATTTAGCAATTATTTTCATGGAGTAATCAGAGTTATTTAAATCCAAATAGAAAATTTATTTATGTAATACTGTCAAATTTTGCTACTGTGGTGAACTGCTGAAAAAATGAAACCAGAAGTTGAAATTTAGTATAATAAAGAAATACTTAGCATAAGATATTTTCTGCTCAGAGTTCAAAATACATTTCTAAAGCTATGTTTAAAATAGGCTCACTGGGTGAGAATTTTTAAATTGTCTTACAGTTGAACAAACAAAAATATAGGGAGATAGAAAGAAGATGACTGATTTACTGCAAATATCAGACATATCTTTCCCCTCTCAGTAGAGGCAGGCACTGCATATTATTTCATTTTTAAGAATGAGATCACCAGCAGACCTGTGGTAAATTAGCATTTATATGGAAGTGTCCCTTGAGGAATTTGGCTACTTTACTGTTCTGAAACAAGAAGTAACAGATCAGCTGTGAGAGATCACTCTTCCTGAAACTGCACTGAAAACTTGTGTTTTTCTTGCTGACTCGAAAGAAATCCCATATAACTGCACAGTAGCAAAGATACAAGAGAGGCAGTTTTTTTCTTAATAACCTGACTTTGGATCTTCTCTATCACTTGTCTACAACCCAAATCAAAACACACTGCAGTCAGTGAGAGGTTTCCAGTGATGTGTTGAGTTAATGTATGGGAAAAAACTAGCTTTTGGGATCCTATGGAGTTATTTATAGGTAGCAGAAAGTAGAGGGTGGAGCTATACACGAGTGAAGTGTAGGCAGCAAAACAGGGGGACAGTTTATGTATGTGTATAATATTTATAGAACTAAGGTGCAAACAAGATCTTTTCATTTGGCTTTCAAGTGATTTCTATGTCCTAAGAAGAGGCTGAATCACAATAAGCAAATTCAGCTTTGCCAGCAAGCACCTAAGTGCGTGTGTGCATTTCTGTGGTGCTGATTCATGGCTGGGTGAATGCCACAGGACATCCAACACCTCTGGAATACTTTTGTTCCTTGAAGTTTTCTGCTGATGGCAGCTTTTCCCTCGCTGTCTGCTGGGTTCTGAGTGAGCTGTTCCCCCTCCAAGGCCTCTGGCACCACAGTCTGCAAAAGAATGGCATCTGCCAGCTCACACCTTCTCTCCAACAGACAATGCCAGCCACCTTACCTTGAGCCACACAGAAGCACTTGAAAAAACATTAATTCAGGCCTGAGGCATCTGACTACAGCAGTATTCTCAGGATAACTATGAAAATAAAGTCAGTGGAGCTCTCAAAAGTGCCCTACACAGGCTTTGTACCCTATTGAGTTCAAAGAAATCAGAGTTAGCTCAATAGAGGCCAAATATCAGCTCCAGAGAGGCTCATTTCAACCTGGTAAAATTCAATTATTTTTCCAATCTCTACCTGACAGATTTTGCTCATCCTCTTCCAGATTTAGGAGGCATTGCTTGTAAAAGGTTCAGTAAATCTGAGTCTCAGAGTTAAGGAACAGGCAACCACCATAAAACACAGCAAAGAGTATAGATAACCATGATATGACTAATCTGAGACAGAACAAACACAAATCAAAAGAAACATCCAATAGTAAAATCACTGTTGCCTCAGAGATTCTGATAAACAGAGTGACTGCCCCTGTCCTTTCACACTCAGACATTTCTGCCTTTCAAACATTCAGGTCCATTTTTTCTCTTAACAACGTTGATTGATTTGATGTTTCAAATAGTGGCTTTGCAAAAAGCATTTTCTTCATATCCCTTCCTCACATGCACCTGTTATGGTAAAAGAATAAACAGTATAATCATCTATTGTTTTTGTGCTCATCTTTCTTCAACAATATCTTGACTTCTGCACAAAGCTGACAAAACATTTTTCTGTTGTACTATTTGCTGTGAAGATTGTTTGCTGTTTTACTATTTGCTGCTTTTATTTATTTCCAGTCAATCCTGGAACACTTCTTCATTTATGGAGATTTTTGGCATAAAACTGAGACTTTAATTTGTGATATTTGCTGTTTAGGGCTAAACTCTTCATGGTGCTCTTGCAATACTGACTCACATTTAGGAGTTGAAGTCAATACAGGAAGGCTGAAATCCTGATTTCTATGGAGAAGGCAGATTTCAGTAAATGCATCTACAAACTAAGTTTCTCCAGCAGGCTGTTCCTTAAGGACAGCCCCCATGTGCTTATGCTCATTTTGTCTCTAATATGAACCAAAAAGAGAAGGCACACATTACTGAAAAATTCTTGAACTCCAGCTAGAGACTTATTTAAAATAAGAGGCTCTAGACCTGCAGCACTGCTCACATGTGGCATGGACCCCATCCAGCAGCAGCCTCTGAGGATCCCCATGGGACTGGAGAAGGTGAAGAGTTTCACCCACTGACCTCTGCCTGTAACTTCTTCACTGTATCAAGTTCTGTGGAAAAGCCTTGGGTCCTGACTCATAGATTACTGATGAGCTATGGATTTTTAAAAATATCCACAAAGCAAAAATAAAGCAGATGAATCAGAGAGTTAACTGTTAGCTTCACAAGTCATCATTTCATTCTGACACTGCAATCAGCATTATTTACTGTAATTAGTTTTCTGCAGCTCTTTATTCATGAGTAACCATAGGGAAAGAGAAAAAACCAACCATCCACCACTACTTTTGGATGCAATCATGTGGGGAAATATGCCCATATAAAAATATCCTCATATAAAAAAACAGGAAAAAAAGAGGAAGCAAAAGGAGTTCCCCTGCCATGGGAGCAAGCCAGGGGAAGCAAATTAAGAGGCAGGAGCCACGTGAGATGCTGGGCTGGGGTGCAGGGGGCAGAGGCTGAGTGCTTCAATGGCACTGCTTTGTGTGACTTAGGCAAAGCAATTTTTTCCCTCTTCACATCTCATTCCTCCTCCTCCTCCTCCCATCCCACTTACTCACACTTGGAACTCTGCAGCTGCACCTCCACGTTGGTGTTTCCATCCTGTGCCAGCACCGCTCATGGAGCTGCAGCAGCACCAAATCCCTGATGCCAGCCAGGGAGGAAACTTCACTGCCAGGAGCTGCCAGCTCACCTCCCACCCCATGCCTGCCTCTGCTTGCCCCTGTGGGGCATAAAACTGTGCCCTCAGCCTTAAGTATAAGTCCATGGGCAAGGATGAGGTTTCTTCTTCTGCAGACTCTGCAGCATACTGGAAGATTTCACAGTCATTTTATTCACTTTAGATTTTAACTGAGTATCTCAATAGTGAGAAGTAAAACCTACTTATGTTGGAATTAGAAACGCCAGAGTTAACCTCACGCTTTTACTGACACTTAAATTAGCATTCATGGGGCATAAAGCACCGTTAATAAGCTAATGAAATTATTCATTTGTTGATTTGCCTACGCACGTTGATACCTCTATGCCAAGAACCCAATGATTAGTTAACAGCCTCATTTATTTTAAGGAAGCTGTTGTCTTTCATAAAGCATAGGCCAGCCACCATGCATCCCTTCACAAATTTCTGATTAACCTCTTAAGCACCTTAGGCATTTTTGTGAGAAAAACAGCAGCATCCATATGAAGACAACTGCTACTCATCTGCTCACCTTGCAAAGGTTTCTTGGCCCCTGCCCCTTCCTGATGCAGCTCATTACTTCCAGCCTGCATTGACATTTCTCACAGTCATTTGATGCTTTGTCACTGCTCTGTAAAGGAGGAGATGAAGCCATAGATCTCATCACCTCTTAACCAAGCCCATACAAGTAATCAGAAACCAGATCATTTGCTCTCAGCATGATTTTGAACAAAGCTGTCAGAAGTTGCCATTATTCTCCATCAGACAGAATTTCAATTCTCCATCAGACACACACACACACACAAGAGCTGTCCCTCTGCTACTGGATTTGGCACAGAGGCCACCAGAAATCAGTGACTGGCAGCTTTCCCATCCACAAGCACTGTTGGTGCTTATCCAGCCTCTCTGGATATTTCTGACCCATGTGAGACAAGTGGATTTGTGCCATTGCCTCTTTTTAGATGTGGGCACTTGAAGCACAGAGCTGAAATGGCTGCTGAAGGTCACCCTGATCAAGGAATGGAGGACATGTTTTCCCCTCCCCTAGATTAGACCAAATCCTTCTATTGTGGGGGAAAGTGAGCATCCTTGCCCAGCCTGCTCTGGAGTTGCAGGAGGTTTCAGTGGGATAAGTCTTGGGAAAACTTTCCCTGCTTTTAAAGCAGGTACCTCCAGTTTTCTTGGTGGAATTCAGTGCTGGGGTCACTAGGACACACTGTTTGGGTTCACAGGAGGTAACTACACAGTCTCAGTGTGCACAGAGAAGAAACACTTCTACATCAGCCTTGCACAGGCAAGTTCACTTCTTTCCCTATCACAGCCAACCTGCAACAGGACAGTACTGATGAATATGGCAGGCTCCCTTTCTGCCACAACTGAATAACAATGTCACCATCTGCTAAAGTATCACAGTTCCTGGTCTTATTTTGCATTGCAGTGGTTTTCAAAGCACAACCCATGTGCCCTTGAGGTCTGTTAGCAGTCTGGAGCTGGCAGGTTTTCCACACTAAACATGCTTACAAACTCAACAACAGAAGTTGGATGCTATGGATACCTGGCAGCCCATCAAATGAGTTAGCCCCAAAATGGTTTGGGATTGCCTGGATCTTTATTAACAAAAGGAAAAATATCTGCATCCCAGCTTGTGTTCCAGGTTTGATTTTGTCATCATTTGCAAATTAGAGGAAAGGTAGTGTGTATCAAAAGGAGCTGAGTATATTATAAGGAATGGAAAATATAAAGGGAGGAAAGAAAGGAGTCATAATGGTGGAAAATCATGAGGGATGAAGCTTTGACAACAGGTGAAGTGTTGGGTAAATCCTGTAAATTCTGTTTAGGGGAATGATATTCCTAGGCCTGGGTGTGCTCAGGAAATCCCTCTACACTTTAGGTCTCCAGTGAGCTCTTGAGCTTCCCCTGACCCTTTCCTAGCAGTGCCCTGGTGCTGCAGAGAACTTACAGTGGCTGCTGTGAGGAAGGGCTCAGCAAAGAGAATCACAACACCCTGGGGCTGGTTAAAGCCCCTCCTGCTGTTTTCCACTTCCCCAAGTAGCAGCAACACATGTTCAGTAACACCAGTGCACCAAGTGGAGTTTTGTAGTGATGACTGCAGTCTCACTAGCTCCCAAACACAAAATTGATGAATAGCACTACTGATCTTTTTCCTGAGCACCTCTTCTTCATGCTGTGCTATTCCTGGTATGGGATGCATCACTAGGGACGTGTTTGGAATGAGAATCAGCAACCTGCACAGTGCTTTAGCTGCTTGGAATGGGATTTACAAACATTTGTTTCTTCTTCTGCCACCTCCCAACTAATCAGTGCATGAGAGCTTCAGAGGGAAAAATGCTTCTGATTTCATTATGATGTGTTAACCTGGTGGTGTGAAGCAACCAAAGGAACATTGAATTTCAAGAGTACAAAACCAAAGTGGGGAAAGTGATGGAAGCAGGTAAGATTTCTGCTGCTTGACTTTCTATCAAATAAGGTAGAAATTACTCCTGCACAGGAACAACAGCAATGTATTTACTCTTGACTCACCTTGTGCTGCCCAAGCAGAGCTGCTTTGGCACATTCTGGTGTGGGCAATCAAATGTTGAAGCAGAATGTCTCTTGCTGGCACCCTTCAGCAGCAACTCTGCCCTGTGTCAATTCTTCAGATAGGTTTTACCAGTATAACATGCAGTTGGATCCCAAGAACAAATTCATGGCTCTTACACAGCCACATCCTGGCCCGTGTCACTCTCAGAATCAGAGACCAGGTCAGGAAGGAACCTTGAAAGGTCACCTGAGGCAAAGTTTTATGGAAAGAGGAGCCTGGATTAAATTACTTGGCACCATATCCTATTACACCTTGAAAACCTCCATTGATGGGGGCCTCACCACATCCCTGAGGTGGTTGTTCCAGTGATTGATTGTTCTCACTGTAAAAAATTCTTTCTTATATTAGGATGGAATGATGCCCTATGATAGTTGGTGACTGCCCCATCAGAAGCCCATTCCATTTTTCTGGTCATTTTTCCAATGCACTGCTCCTGCTGGCTTCTAGCACAGCCTATCATGACACTTGACAGGAATTGGGTTGGTGAGAGTGGCTGACACCAGCAGCAAACAACTGGCCTCCCTCTGCCACCACAGGACACATGATGAAAATAACTTTCCAGTGCTCATCACCAGTGTAAGGTTTCTACAGCCACTTTAGCATGTTTTTCTCCTTTTTTGTAATTTCATTTTCAAATATAAATGCTTTGGTTCATAGAAGGACCCAGACTGTCATTAACTGCAGTCCATCTGCCCAGGGAAAAGCACTCATCTATATTTACAGGCACCTCAGTTCCTTCCTAACCTCTTCCTGCTGTGATGCTTCACCACCTGCAAAGTGATGTTAATGCTCTGCTCAAGGAGAGAGTGGAAGAGCTCCCCTAGGAGGGACAGCACCAGAGACACCAAGTGCTTGTTCACATCTGTGTTGTGCTTGGGCCCCCTCACTGTGTCACATCCCCTCTGTGCAGATGACAATCCTTGCCTTCTGCTATTCCTATTTCAAGTAGAGCAGACATCCCTCTGCTGGCCCAGCACTGACAAGGCCACAAACCCATTTAAGTTACAGATGTGAGGTGTCACCATCACATTAATACAACTAATTGATGATTTTTCATCAAGTGGGTAATGAGGTGAGCCATACATTAATTAGTCTCCTTCACCTGCCCCAGTTGTACTGGTGGCTGGTTCCTAGTGCTGAACTGACAAGTCCTGGCAGACCATCTTATGAAAAGGCAAAGGCTCTATCCTCCATCCAGGGTAAGTATTTCCAACTTTCCCAGAGAGATACTGAATTTACATCCTTGTCCAGCAAATCAGATCCTAAAGCAGATCATTAGGGAGTTAAGTATTAGTTTTAATATTTTTAGAGCCTCCTAGAAGGACCCATCGATACATTTTTCCCAACCTGAGCAGCTGGATTTATGTTACTAAGCAACTCACTTCACAGTAAAAATATACTAGAGAAAGTACTGGTGTGGAGTCTTAAAGTCCATCCATTTTCCTGTGAAAATCTGAGAGAAATAAAATGGAGATTTTTTTTAAAGGGGGCCCATATGATTGAAGTCAATAAAATATTTATGCCAGATACACACCTGAAAGAGAAAATCTAGACTTCTTAAATTTAACAGAATTCAAATGATTACGGAATCCATTTGAAGAGGGCATCAGTAAAACATTTTTCTATGTGATTCTAAACATTTGGCTGTTCCAAAAGACAAGCACGAGCCCATCCTAACACAGGGATTTGTGTGGCTGTAATAGCTCATCTCTAGAGAGGTCTCTCTTCCTCCACTAAATATGGGGGTCAGGGGTTTTGATGTGGCTAGACACCATGACACTAATTCTACCCTCAATTTTTAAAAATCTGACAAGAGAAAGGCAAACATCTTTTAGTAACAGTGAAATGAGCTTGAGGAGTATCTTCCTTGAAGAAGCACAAAACATTGATCAAAGGTGTTATTGACTCATTTATTGCTTTGTCTGCCTCTGCCAGTCTTGCAGCTTTGACAAATTTAATAGGCCAGTGTGGCTTCCAGTGTAAAATAGCAGCAATTACAATTGTTCTCAAGTTTTAAATTATTGGCACTATTATTTTGCTGTCATTACTACTGATGCAATGATGATTCATGCCCAAAAGACATTGTGATTCGCTACCGTTCATCTCAACCAAGCAGATGACTTTTATTTAACAGGCATGGGGATCAAAAATGATATTTAAGGAAATAATTTATAACAGACATGGTTCAAGTATTAAATCAGTTGATTAGATCACCAACAAGAAGGATGGCTTCTACTTACAGGAGTTATGCAGACTGAACTACCAAAAGCAAAAGGCTAAACCAAAGCAAATGTGACCTTTCAGGATGAGAGACTTACTTGCTTCAACAAGTAAAATGCTGGACATCCAGACTCAGACCTAGAAATTAAAGCTGAAGATAAGATGTTCAAGAGCACTTTTTTTTTTTTAATAACTTCTACCTGCCTAATAAAAATGTGTCATGACAATATGCTATGTTAAGACAGATGAAGAACTTGGCATTTTGAGAAGCTGTCCTGGGAGTCCATCCAGCAAACTTTACCTTTGAAACATTGAGGTGATTAAATTTAATGTTTGCTCATAATTTTTAATGGCATAATAATTCATAATAGAAAAAAATATTATTTAATCTGAAAGGGTTGGAAATAGAGATAAATCAGACTACTTAATAGAAATACTTATCTGTATGGGTAACCACAGAAAAGCCAGATCACAATGGATTAGCTATATCCATGCTTAATTTGGAAATTTCTTTTGTGAGATGTATTTAACCTGTATTTAACCTAGAGGTATAAAACTAGTTTTTGCTTTGCTATTTAACATCCAGTTTAGAACCCACATGACAAAGCTAGCCAGGGAAACTTATAATGAAATAGAGAGAATTATTTTGGCTATTTGGAATGGTTTTAAGGTATAATGTACTTAGCTCAGAGTTGAAGATTTGAATCAATTAATATAAGAGCATTTAAGGTCACCTTCACCAGGCAGAAAATAAAATTATGAAATTACAGGCCCTTTTGAGAAGATCTTCCCAAAATGACCAAGGTCCACTGGGAAAGAGGCCACTGAAAAGCTGAGCAATGAGATCTTTAGGTGAATGTCTAAGAGCTGTCAGGGGGATGTGAGCAACATGCTGAGGAGCCTTCAAAGACAGCTGTTGACAGAGTCATTGGAGATCCAGTTAAAAAGCACACTCTTAGCACTGTTCATTCAGAGCATGCCAGAGATAAGGGCAGCACCTTATCAGCAGGAGAAAGGCCAATTTCCTGTGCTGGCCTCAGCCCAGCTGACAGTGACCCAGAACTCCCTGGGGGCTTCTGCAGGTACAGGATCCTCCTGTATGATGGCATCACCTAGCAGGAAGGGGACATTGCAGGTTGGCAAAGGTCTTTAATGAAATCAATTAATTCAGAATTTATTCAGACTTTTGCTGTTGTTTTTTCAGCAAGCTGGACAGCACATGTTAATAGCAGAGGGGCTTCACTCTGGGAAGCAGAACTAGCAGAGCCACTGTAGTGCTATCACTGTATCACACTGAAAGGAAAAGCAAAAAAGCATCAAAAGGGCACTTTTATTTCCCTGTTCAGTGAAATTACTAAGATACAATGTTTTGTCTTGTTCTACAAGTGATATTTTCTCAGCCAGCAGTGATTTTCCCAAATAAACCATTTACATCTGACCATCCCACCAGCTCTCTTCCCACTAGCTCTGTGTCCAAGTTTGACAGCTTGCACTCTAATGCCTCCAAATATTGAGAAAGGCAATACCTCCTACATCAAACCACCAGTTCAAGCAGCCAGAAACCTGACCCAAAGTTGTGTATTTATGCAGTTAGAGAACATGCCAAGGCTTCTGAGAAAACAGATACACATTTTAACCTGTTTTTATTATTTATGTTGTCTTTTAGTCAATGTTCTGTGCATAACTGGCCAGTTACCTTCCCCCCTTGCAAGAAAATCCCTGCATTGAGAAAAACAAGAAAACATTTTTACAATGGATTTTAGGAAATTATTAAAAAGTCAGATGCTCACCTGGCAAAAGGCCAGCATATGCTTCACATTAATTGCACAATATTTATTCCAGATGAAAATGTGACCCACTCTCTAAGGAAAGCCTTAAAAATTCAGTAACCCTGAAAATTACACATAAAATCTCTTTTTTCCCCCAAAGGCATAAAGTTTCTCTTTAAAATTCTACAAATCTCTTTTGCAGAGTAAATAATGTTCAGCCTTTAACAAACACCAGACAAATCTTACAATCTCTGGAAATGAGAATTTCTTACTGCTCTCCAGCAGCCACTGGGCTCACTCTGCCCAGGCTGCAGAGGAGGGAGCACCCTGTGTGCGAGCAGGAAGACTGTCTTGGTCTCCCAGCCTGCTCAGGAGAGGATTCAGACATTTTTTCCTCCACAAATACACTGAACAGCCAGAGCAGGGTGGTCCTGCTGCCATCTCAGCTCCCAGCACCTGCCACAGCTCTTTGGGACACCCTCATCAAGCTGCTGGAAACGTGCAAACAAGCTGCAATACCTTATCATGAAACCATTGATCAGGAAAAGCCATTGATGTCTCATATGCATATTCTTATGCATCAAATATTTGTTTTAGCCTACCAAGCCTGTAGACAAAGAACTGCAACAGCTAGAGGGCCCTGGCTTTGCAAGCTGTGGTATAATTAAAGAAAAAACACTTTAAGTTAGTGTGGTTGTTGGTTTTCAACACTTGTTCAACAAGCCCTGAATAATTCAGTGGTACCTTTGCTTCTTATGAATAATGTACTCAGTCTTGAATCTGAGCCAGTAAAAACTTACATTGCATCACTGAATTTTCTCCTAGGCACAACAGAGCAGTGATCCTTACAGACAAATGTCTAATGGTTTAGGGTACAAATTTGTTTTGCCTGTACTCCAGTATAGCCATACCCTTATGATTAACACCTCCTTACCATTACTTAAAGGCCCCCATGACACCTTTGACTGGAGTTTTCCATATCCTGAGGTGGTTTTTAGCCTGATTGCCTGAGACTGCTCAAGAGTCACAGAATTTGCTGCTCTGTTCTCTTGCTACTAATTCCTGGGCATCTTAACTTACTGTTTTGACCACTGCTGAGCAACCAAGACAATGTATTCACCACACAAGCTATCACAGCCCAGGTAAACCACTCCTGAATGGCAATGGTCAGCTCAGAGCCAAACATTTTGTACATGATGTTAGGACTGGTTTTCACCATATATATCCCTGTACAATACAAATTGTGGAATCTCATGGTTTTCTGAACAGTCACTATGCTCCAAAGATCCTTCTTGAATTCTTCACACACGGTCTGATTTTTTTACTGGCTCCAGAAGCTTACTATGAATATATTGAACAAAGCACTCCGTGCCTTGGCCATAAAATCATTCCATCCTTCCTCAGGTTATTCATTCCTCTGCTCCATTCAAGTCAAAAGAACTGAATTTTGGAGAAAGATGAAAGACAGAAATTGCTAAGCCTAGGATAGAAAAATTAGGAGCAGAAAGAAGATTGCATGCAAATATGTACAGCTGGGAAAGGAGGCAGCTTTTGTCCCAGCCTCACACTGTCCAACTGGGACATCCCACATGCAGCCCTTGCTGTGCCATGCCATGGAGGGACAGTACAGGGCCACCTCTCTGCACCCCACTCTGCGCAGATGTGTGTCCATGTGTGCCTGCAAGGGGAGGGCAGCACCTCAGGCTGTGGGAGCTTGGAAGTGCTGCTGGCTCAAAACATTTCAGGCTCAAAATGTTGGGGGTAAGGGGCAGGTCTGGCCTTGGCTCCGGTGAGGTGATGCCCTGCCCTGCACAGCCCACACCCCAAGCCTTACCCCAGCTCTGCAGTGGCTGCCAACCCCTGGCACACCAGAGGCAACACTCCACACCCACCTCTGGAGCCCCTAGCCCAGCTCCTGAGAGGACAAATGACCACAAATTCTATCTAAGGGAACGGCCCAGGAAAGCCAAAGGTTGTTTAACCTGAGACATGAAGGTAGCATGTCTTGACCCTGCCTTCTCTTAGAATTTCTGTCAGCTGAACACAGCTGGAACCAGGAGTGGAATTATGTTTGTTCTTTTTCATATATTTTCTGTCTTTCTCACTCTCCTCTTTGCCTAATTCCTTCTTGGGATTTTGAGAAACTTAAAATCAGAGAGGCTTAGCATTTGCTACTTGAATGGGCTAAGTTAATGCTTGAGGAGAGCTTTATGTTGATTGAATGCTGCTCTAAATCTTTTGTCGAAGTTTTTGATTTTCTAAAGTTGCCAGTGAAGTTCTTTTTGTTGTTTTGATCTCCTGAGAATATGACCAGTATTTCTCCTGTGTGTCTGACTCAGAGTACATGAACAGCTCAGTCCTTTTAAGTGTCTCATTGAGGGAGATTTTTGGGGCCTTATACAAACCCTGAAGGGTTTGGTTTGCCTTAGTGCTGAGCAGTGGCACCACAGTCAGTGCCTGCAGCAGCACCCAGAAAGGGAATTCTACTGCTTGCCAGCAACTGAATTAATTTGAATAAATAAATCCACATCCCGACTCCATCCAGCCTGGCATCTTTACAAAACAGTGGCTCTTCAAAACTCATTGCTTGGGGCTGGTTGCAGAATATTGTCCCTTTGGCAGGTCAGGTCCCATGCACCCAGGCCATGGCTGCTGGTGGTGCAGAGAAATGCTGCCTGCCCTCAGAGCTGGAGCCTGTGGGAGGACAGTCACAGTAAGGGCACCTTCTGCACCACAGCTCCAGGGCAGGAGCTCTGGGGCCCTCCACTCATCCCCTGCACCCCATGGAAAGGAGAAGCGAGGTGGATGGAGCTCTGGGACTGTGCCAGATTCCTCCCCTGTGCCTTAGAAAAGCAGCAGCCTCCAAATGCAACACCTTGCTCACCCCTTGCATTCATTCATTCTCTTTCTCTGTGCTCAGGGTTTATCTGACATTATTGTAACCCACCTCTATTCAAGCTCCAACACAATGCACCAAGGATCAATTTAAGGGATAAGATACAAAATTTAGAAAAGAATACTAAAATAAAATTCCGGGAGTCTATGAGATCAGACTAAGTAATCTCACAACTGCTCCAAATCCTTACTGATAAAGCCCCTAAATACACCATACCTTAAGATCAAAAAGTATCACAGCTGAGGTACATTTTACTTCTAATAAATTCTAAATTTCTAAATTATAAATACATTTTTATTTATAATAAATAAACATTGCCAGTAGTGCCTCTGACAAGAAACTTCAACACCGTTCTTACATAACAAAGTCTCTGCTCCTTCTGGCACTTTTCATTTGCATCTTTTCCACTCACTCAAGTTTGAATATTGTATTACACCAAAGGGAATACAATAACCTCTTTTCAGACCTAAGTATAAAAGAAACTCTTAGGCATTTCAGTGGAAGAAAAGAAATCTTTCAGTTAGAGACCCATAAAAATCAGCAGGTATCAGGGAAACATTTCCATTTTGATGAAATTACACTCTTCGCTGGGAAAATATTCCACCTGAAGACTGAATTTATTCTAGCTTACGTGAAATACTGCAAAATAGAAAACATTTTAAATGCCTGCATGCAGGTGATGACCATTTAGTTCTGATCATTCACCTGTGAGGAATGACTGCTTTGCAGCACAAATGCAGGAAACACCTGGATCACATCAATGCAACCAGCCCGTTACTCTCCAAACCATGGAAGAGACTCTGCACATCAGATATGCAGGTGCACTGTGGTGTCTGTGGGTCTGTCTTGAGAGCTCAGCTGCTCAGCAGCCCAGGTGCCAATAGCCTTGTACTCCAGGAGAACCTGCTAGTGAGACCCAGGAGACAGCTCTGTCTTCCAAAGCTGTAATGATGGTTCACAGATTTTCATTTTGCCCTCTTGTTTGCTACTCATTTATTCATATTTATACCAAAAACTCCAAGGTGATACCCAAGATTTTACAACAGTCCTTACAGAGGTTTCAAAAATAGAAATAAAATTTAATTGCTCACCAAGCTGCATAGTCCTCATCCTGCTTCCAAGTTATATTTGATCTTGTGTCCATGTTATGTAAAAGGCAAATGACATCATGGGCACCTCTGCTGCAGGTTTAACTCAGCAGCAGGTCTGTGCTTGGTCTTACATTGCACTGAAGATGTTCTCTCTGCCCAAGACAGGCTGCTCTGAAGCAATCTCTCAAAGTCCCCCTTGACCTGGCTCCTCTTCCTCCTCCCAGATTTCAAGCCCAGGCTGTACCCAGGCCCCATCAGACAGGTCCCTGCACACTCCTCTGCACTGGCTGCCCATCTGCTCTCAAATGGCAACTCAGCCTCACCATTTGCTTTTCTAATTACCACAGAGAGTTAAATACCTTTTCTATCATCATCCTTATCAGAGAGAGAGGGTGTGAATGGGTGAATCCTGCTTGTGGTTTCTCTGCAATGCTGCTGGTTTCATAGGCTCACTTCTGGTGATCTGCTCATCTCCGGTCTTTGCATTTTCTTGGTCTTTGCATTTTCTTGGTCTTGACCAGCATTAGGGGTCAGGTTCAACCTGAAAAGCCTCTGTACAAAGGCACAGGAAATAATTACCCCAAATGGGAAAGCCTCATGAAATGGTAGGCACCAACAGCCTGGAGAACTGATTGCAACACAATTCTGGCTCTCCCTATGCCTAATATTAACATTTACTTTAATAACCACAGACGTGTTCCTTTCTCCCTATCATCTCTTGTTTGTTTACACGTTGTTGCAAGCACTTGTCAGCAACAACTTTCCTGCGTTTAAAAAGACCAGCCTCATTTCATGCTGAATTTCAAGTGTTCAGAGTCCAAGGCACCCTCAGACACCAAGGGAAGGAGCACTCTCCAGCAGTTCAGCTCCAATAATGTGGGATTGAACTCACCAGCAGCAAGTATCAGCTCTTGCTGTGGCTGCTGAAGGAGGCTCACACTGATGCAGCTGGGCCCTGGAATACTCCCAGGATAAACACAAAAGGATTTGTTAGCTGCACTTCCTCTGAGTTTCAGAATATCTGAAAATCTTCAGCTTTCCTCTAAATTTTAACTTTAGTTCCTTGCAGGCATCCATAATTATTCCAGATCCAACCCTGACCCATCCTAAGTGGGCTTCCACCAGGCCAGCTATGGATTCACAGCAATCACTGACTACCTCATCATCCTCCATTCTCGTGTATTTTCAACCCTGACTCTTTCCTACCTCCTGCCCCAGTGCTTGGTGAAAGCCTCCTTCAGTGTCCAGCCTGAGTCAGAGACAACAGCTCTGACCAGCCCTGCAGCAGCCTCAGTGTTATCTGAGTACTGAGATGGTGCCACAGGGCTGAGCATCAGTACACTCTGAGGAAACAGGCAAATCAGCCCATCCTGAACTGTTTTCTGTCCCACTGGAAGTGACTCCTCATCACTCACCCCAGAGCTACTGAGCAGGGAAAGGCCAAGGGCCCGACCCTGCCATGACTGCTCTGAAAGTCAGGGAAGAAACGGTAAAGAAGAAAGGTTCTACCTACTTCTTGTCCATGCAGGAGTAGCAGGATTTCTTTCATGATGGAGAAATCCAACCCTGCATCCCCAGGTACAGGGATCAACATTTCGATGGCTTACCCAGAAAATCCTGCAGAACCAGCATAATTTCATACACTCCCAAGGTAGAGGGTCACTGCAGGATCTCTGTCTGGATGCAGGCTTTGGTATAGTGAATTCACACTGCTTCCAGATGGGCCCAAAAGTCTTGACTGTAAAAGAAATTTGAGATCCAGGAGTCTAACACAGACAGCTGGAAGAAACATGTTTTCCTCCTATCAGGCTCATGGATTGCCCAAGGTCACCCTGTGGCTCAGGGTACAACAGTTTAACCAGAATTTGTCAGCACAGCTGTCTGAAGGCCTTCCCCACACTGCACAAAAACATAAAGCAAAAAAAAAAGAAATGAAATGGGGAAAACAAGTGTTGTTTTGCAATTAAATAACAGCCTTTACATTTTCCAAGTTTTATTGCAGCAGCTTTTACATCTCATTGTGCACAGACATGTCTCATCTATTATTTGCATATAGCTAATGATGTGCAACAGTTTTTATTAATAAAAAACTCTACCTCCTCTCCACTTTTTAAATTCACAATGATAAATACATTAAGAAGAAAATTCTCTACTCCAGCTGGAGCCCCACAGCCCACACACACACTAATTACACTGGGGGTGCCTGTGACCAGGATTACTATTCAGCAGATAGTACTTCAGAGGCTCTTGTTGCTAACATCTTTTTCACCTACACTACAACCAGTCTTTTCCTCATGCCCACCAGCAGTCAGCTGCAGATTATATCCCCTCCCCAGCCCCTGTTTAAACCACACATTAATACCAAAGATGGTTTAGAATAAAATTCTTCAGTTTTATTCTCTCCCCTACAGAGAAAAAGAAATGCCCACTCCTGCTGCTGCCACCTCCAGTTCCAACAGAGCCCTCAAAACCTGCCAAGTTATTCTCTGCCAGTGATCAATACTCTCCAGGCTTGATTACACAATAATGGCTTTCAGGAGGAAAGCCCAGAGGGTACAGATAATGCTCAGGGAGATAAACTTGGCCCACAAGAGGGTCACAGAATACCTCGGGTTGGAAAGGACCCACAAGAGCAATTTCATGCCAAGCCCTGCAAGCTGCTGAAGGTTTAGACTGCATTCCTCACAAGTGTTCCAAGAAACTCATTCCAGGGAGATCAGACCCTGCAGCTGTTATGCTCCCAGCTTTCTCAGAGCCAACCAACTTACAAAGCCAAACACACAAAAAGGGAGGTGAGCAACAAATCAGAAGCATTTAAAAAGCAATAGAGATCCTTGTGCCTCCCTGTTTACTGCTGGCAGGGAGGCACAGAAGCAGCCAAGCTCTTCTAGGAGTTCTCCCCAGCTGTTACCTCACCCACAAAGGTAACACCATGTGCATGATACACTGCTTGCAGGAGCTGATCCTGCTAGGAAATTCAAAATCACTTTTTCCAAGCCAGGCTTCCACCACCCAAACTCTCTTAGTGCAATTCAAAATAAGTGCCCTTCATTCTCTTCCAAGGCCAGACTGGACAAGGCCCTGGGTAACCTGACTGGGTGGCATCTCCTGCCTATGGTGGCAGGAACGGAATTAGCAGAATTTTAATGTTCCTTCCAACCCAAACCATTCTATGATTCTGTGATCCTCTGACAAGAACTGACAATCCTGTAAAAGGTAAAGCATGGACTTGAACACAGCAACGTTTTCAAGTTTAAAATACCAATGAACTTTTAGCTACACAGTGTGTTTTACTCCTATTTTTTCCTGAAACCATCTGAACAATTGCAGTTTCATTCCAGTGAAGATTTTTTTTCCCAAATGATAACAAAAATATGTCTTACCCACAGAATCACATAGCGACTGGGGTGGGAAGAGACCTCTATAGATGGCTTAGTCCAACATCTTTCTCAGAACAGGGTCACCTACAGCATGTTGCTCAGTGCTGTGTCATTAGGTTTTCAGTATCTCCAAGGATGAAGATCCCACAATCTATCTGGACAACCCAATCCAGTGTTCCATCACTCTCACAATAAGATGTTGGGTGTTCTGTTATGCTTAAATATAATTTTCTTCCCTAACACTGAGAACTACATCTCACTTCTTTACTCTCCCCCCCAGTCTCACAGATGGGTAAGGTCCCCTTGAACCTCGCCTTCTCCAGACTAAATAATCCCAGCTCTCTGAAGCCTTCTCATGACACATGCTCCATCCCTTAACCATCTTTGTGGCCCTTTCCTGGATTTGCTCCAGTACATCCAAACTCGTCTGTAACAAGGAGCCCCCTATTGGCACAGGCCCCAGATGTGGGTGGTCACTTCTGCCTCAAGGGCAATTGATGGCTTATGGTCATCCTGGGGTCCACCAGGACCCCAAGGGCCTTTCTGGGGTCAGCCCCAGCCTGTAGCAGTGCACAGGGCTGCTCCTGCCCAGGGCCAGCACTGGCCATATCCCTTGGTGGGACATCATGAGGATCCTGTCCAGGATTCCTCCAGCCTGTCCAGGTCCCTCTGGATGGCAGCACATCTCTGGTGCATCAGCCACTCCTCTGAGTTTCACATCACTGCAAATGTGCTGGCACAGCATCACAATCAACCAGGTTCATTAACAATGAGATTAAACAGCTCTGACCCCAGCATCAACCCCTGGGCCACCGGTGGTGACTGTCCTCTGGCTGGACACGGCTCTGTGCCAGACATTCAGGCAGTTTTCAGTCCACTGTCCATGTGCTAAAGGACAACGTCCTTTAAACAACATAATTAATAATAAACAACATAAATAAACAACATCCACCACTCTCTGCTTGACCACTGTGCACATCATCCCTGTAGGAGGGTACCCAAATTCAGCCAGAACTAGAGAATAGTGACACACAGAACACATTACATTATACTAAAATTTAAATAACAATCCCTGAATTGTGATTCCATTTTATGCTTACCTAGAACAACACACACTCCTGCTTTGCTTAAGAATAACCAGTTTATAACATCAGAGTGAGGTTTGTATTAGTCAGTCAGGTAAGCAGCTATTTCCTCCCATTACTCCCCTGGAAAAGCACACTTGCTAGAGCTCCAGCAGAGATGTCTTCAAGATAAATGTGTTCTTGATTGAAAAGAATATGCCACAGCTATTCATATGCTGACTTATTCTTGTTGCCTCTTGACTTAAATTCATGATCTATATTAAGATTAATGAGAAAGACTAAGTATGTGCTCTGAAATATGCATGCTAATGAAGATGGCTTCGTTTGAAGCCAGCTGAGAGGGAAATATCTTGACCTCTATCTGCTATTGAGCTACACAAGTCCCCCCCCCATCAATTTACTCAATTTCCATTTTTAAATGCTGCACATCTCTGCCAAATTGCAACAAAATGCCAAACATTTCTAAAAGAACCCTCAGATCACAAGGAAAACCATGCAGAGGCCAAACTTTTCAAGCTGGTTAGTCAGAGCAACAAAATGCAGCCTCTCAAGCTCTTCAACCAAAGCATTTCTGATTTTCAACACCCACTACCTGAGCTCAAAGAACACTGGCAAGGTGTATTCCTGCTGCCTGCCTTAATATTCCTAACAGTCCACACATCCCCATGAGGTTTTAATATGTTTTTAATTTGATAACATTTTGATACATTTTTTTCTTATTTCTAACAATTTCTTAGAAGTGAATTCTCATCCCTCTTTCACTTGTTTCTGTCCTACTGACTCATCTCTTCCCCCTCCCTGTCAGCCCAGTTTTTAACACCCAAGTACTGTTTTCTCTCACACCTCCCTATTTGACCCATCCATTCTGTGCACTCCAAGTAAAGCTCCACAGCTATATGTCACATCCCTGTTTGAAGAAGCCTACATCCCATTTTAACTACCATGACTTCAGTGCTACTTTTCATCTTTTCCTCCTGCCCCTCCTTCCTCACTGACTCCACGTTTGTTTTTTTCCCAGTTGTGAGCTTCTAACAATCTTTTAGGCCTCTCTTCCACAGCACCAAGCATTCAGTATGAGCAGCTGAACTTAGCACTGAGCTGCTGTGACAGTTGGGTTTTGTGTCCAGTGCCAAATTGTCTTTTAAATGCATTAACATCTCCCTGTTGCTAGGACAAACCCAGTCTCTCCTGGTGCCAGACTTGGCTGGAACCCTTTGCTGTCACTGATGCTGCCTGCCAGCAGCTCCTCAATGAAGGAGTTTCATCAGCAGATTTCTTCACCCACATGACTAGAGGCCAAACATCTGGTCAGCAAGGGGGGCTGAAGCTATGACAGGATGAGCAGGATGAGTGAGTGTCTCAGGCAGAGGACAAACTGAGGCAACAGGGATGGAAAACCTCTCTCAATGTCATAACAAAATCTACCACACTTGTGACCAAAAAGACCCCATTTTTTCCACATTCTAAGGAAAAATCTTTATTATCATTTGGTCAAAATAATCCCGTACCCACAGTTAGTCCTCATCCTCTAGACTGAAGGGACATTCACATCTTTCTTGCTGTTGGTGCTGTACCTCAGATACTATGAACCTTTTACCCAGAACAGCCTGCAGCGAGACATTGAACTGTGACTTTCCACACCTGAGTGACTCCAGCCTCACCAGACTGGATCCTTAGTAGTTACATATGTACTTTGGTGTTAAAAGCCCAAGTAAATTGACAAATAATACACCTACAGCATTGCAGAGGGCAGGAATGCACCACATCTATGGTTAGATGCTCTGTGCCTATGCACAGATCTTACAACTAAACTTTGGTTAAAGGGCTCATCACAAGAAGGAAAGTGGAGTGGCCTCAGCACCCATGAGTTTACCCCCAGTGTTGTGCACACAACAGGTGCTCATCCTGTGGCAGCTGCTCCAATCTAACTGGAGCTTATGCTCCTGGAAAAGGAGCTTCCCAATTTCCCAGACAACCCTCATGCACCTTTTACAGACAGATAATGCCCACAGTGATCTGTGCATCTCACCTGGTGGAGAACCAGACCAGCAGCCACTGCACAGAGGCCCTGCTGTCTGTTCACTGAATTTCACAGACGTCTATGCACATTTTCCATTCACTATTGTGTTCTGGATACAGCCATGTCAAATCTGCTTCAAACTGCCTAGAAACCTGGTATACCACTGCCAGCATCTGCTCTGCCAAGTTTCCAGAGCTGAATAGGGAACTAGAGACTGTGAATGCAGTTTAGCAAAGAACCTGACCTGTTTTTCCAAAAGTCACTTAAAACATTAGGGCACGTGTCCAATAGGGATGAAGCACTGTTATTTCTTTCAGGCCGAGAACGTAACAGCCTCCCTCTTTATGCAGTGAAGGACAGCAGCCCTTTTATTGTCTGCCAACAGAAATGCCACTCTGCCAATCCCACACCACAACCAAAACCAGTGTCTTTATTTTTAATTTAGTAGTGTTTAGTCCTGAAGGAGAAAGACTTTATTGTAGCTTTGAGTTTACTCCAAGTTTGGAGCACAGTCATGTTAAAATGAATTCTCATCCACCACTATTATTCTTCTCTACACTCACATTGATTGCAAAAGTCACTCATCTTCTAGACCCTACAAGGCATGTATCAAAATTGTCATACAGCCAAGAGTCCCAGGAGTCAGGGAAATAAATGTGGGACAGCCCCAGGAGGTATCCATCACATCTGCAAATGCCCATTTCACTGTGCTGGATCACCCCTGTGATTCAGATGTGAAATATATTTTGCTGGCTCATCTTCTCCCAGGATCCAGACTGGGCAGCAAATCTTCAAACTGAGCCCCACCATCTGATATGGCATGAGCACAGGAGCTGGTCCTAAGGAGCCAGAAACTGCACACAGCTCAAAAGCCAGAAAGTGCTAACACTGGATTTACCTCAGCTTATCCACAAGTTTGGGACAAAACTAAGTCAGCTCTTCCTCCTCTTTGGAAGCAGGGGGATGCACCATGCTCCAGAGGAGCCTCTCTGACTCCCTGCATGGCTCAGAGGGATGTGTAACTTCTAGACAGCCACAGTTAAGTGAGACAAATACTACCCCGCAAAGAGAATGAAAAGCTGACATGCTGTAGACTCCCCCAGCAGTATTATTAAGTGGCAAAACTGCCAGTTTCTATAAATTGATTCACTAAGATCAGAAAAACCAGACTCTGCTCCTGTGGGTTGAACATTTAATAATTCTTAAAAAT